>JAUTXW010003032.1:520000-524594 GCA_030620095.1 Kuschelorhynchus macadamiae
CTAGCGACTATTCGCAAGGTCAAGCTTCTAATCCTATTGAAACATCATATAATGATTATGAATACCAAAATTTTGACTACCCACAAAACTACCCCAACCAAGATTACGATTATGATCAGTGTCCAATAGAGCCGATAGGCCATACAAATTACCAGGATTTTCTTTCTCTGCCAGTGAACCCTCAGCCCCCGGACCAAAACTACCCAGAAGTAGATCCCCTAGTAGAAATCCAAACTCAAATCGAAACAATGAACTTAGACGACATGAACCCCGATCTGAACTTCCCCGAACAGACATTTCTTTAAGCCCCTTTCTCACAGTGAATTCTAAAAACTTATATTACATCAAAGATGCCACTGAAAAATATAAGTTACTTATAGATTCCGGAGCTGGAATTTCTATTTTTAAGGAAAGTACTGTTCAGAATTTTCGAAATAGATCACCAGAGAACGTGACCATCCAAGGCATTACTAATCAAAAACTTTCAATCAACGAATCAACCCTTGTCCCTTTCGCTCCTAATGACCCTCATAAGGTCTATATTTTTAATTTAGACATCGATTTCGATGGTATTTTGGGCTTAGATTTCTTAGAACATTACGAATGTGTGATAGACTTAAAATCAAAGCAATTAGTTATCAGTTTTAAAACTATTCCTTTATTTAAAGTAGATGGTGAACAAAAAATCGAAAATCTTACGTTAAATAATAATTGCAACAAAATTTCAATAGAAGCCCGAACGGAACGAATTTTTAAATTAAAATGTGATCTCGTTAACACTGATGCCTTGTTAGTTGCGCAAGAAAAAAGACAAAGTTAGGCTCCCACATGCTTTAGTGCGAGTTAACGAACACGGTGAATTTTTCACTTCGATTGTAAATACAAACGCTATTCCAAAAAATATCGATTTCTCCGATATAACCTTAGACCCGATTAACGACACCTCAACCTGTCTATAATATAACCGAACCAAATTTAAAAGAATGTCAACACGACAGAGTCTCACAAATACAAAATTTATTAAGAACCGAGCATTTAAATGAGGAAGAGAAAGAACTTGTGACAAATGTTTGTTTAGATTTCTCTGATATTTTTTACCTTGAAGGAGACGCCCTTTCTTTCACGAATGAAATAAAACACTCAATAGAAACAAACAACGCTCGTATGTTTTTACTAAATCGTACAGATACCCACAAATACATAAGGACGAAGTAAAAAATCAAGTTAACAAAATGTTAGGCGAAGGTATCATACGTCCGTCTATCTCACCCTGGTCTTCACCAGTCTGGGTTGTCCCAAAGAAGCTCGACGCTTCGGGAAAGCAAAAAATGGCGCGTAGTTATAGACTACCGCAAGCTTAATGAGCTTACTGTGGACGATAAGTATCCTTTACCGAACATATCTGACCTCCTCGACCAGCTAGGGAAGTGTGAATATTTTACCACCCTAGATGTTGCCTCCGGATTCCACCAAATTGAAATCGACCCTAAGGACATCCCAAAGACTGCTTTTTCAGTAGAAAATGGTCACTACGAATTTATTCGTATGCCCTTCGGCCTTAAAAATGCACCGTCCACCTTTCAAAGGGTTATGGACAACATTCTCCTTGGCATTCAGAATGAGCGTTGTCTAGTATACATGGACGATATAATTATATATCTCTCCACAATCCACGAACACATTTCTCGCATAACAGAAGTTTTCAAACGTTTAAGAAAAGCCAATCTAAAAATTCAGCCCGATAAATGCGAATTTCTCAGAAAAGAAGTCGCCTACCTTGGACATCTTATAACCCAAAATGGTGTTAAACCAAACCCATCAAAAGTAGATTGTATCGTCAATTTTCCCGAACCAAAAAATTCTAAAGGCATTCAGTCATTTTTGGGAATGGCCGGCTATTATCGACGGTTTATTCCCAATTTTGCAAAAATCTCAAAACCATTAACCAAACTTTTTAAAAAGGACACTCCTTTCTCATTCGACCCTGAATGCAAATCAATTTTCGAAGAACTGAAAAAAGCCCTTATCTCTAACCCAATTTTGATATACCCAAATTTTCAAGAACAATTCTTACTAACCACGGACGCAAGCGCGTTTGCCATTGGCGCTGTTCTATCGCAAGGACCAATAGGCAAAGACCTCCCTATTGCGTATGCGTCTAGAACCTTATGTAGTGCGGAAACAAAATATTCGACAATAGAACGCGAATTACTTGCAATCGTTTGGGCCGTAAAGCACTTTCGCCCTTACCTTTTTGGGAGAAAATTCATTCTCATTACGGACCATCGACCCTTGACGTGGTTGTTCTCGATAAAAGACCCAGTACAAACCCGGGAAAATTAATAAAAATGCCGACGCGCTATCTCGGATTAAAATTAACCATTTCCAAGAATGCGCAAAACTCCAGTCTAAACTTCAAATATTTGCCTCTAACAAAGACGATGTACGAAACAGACCGTCAACTAGCAAAGAAACATTCCAATCAGACAACGAAAATGGAGACGAACCAGACACAGAACAACTAACAGAGGAATATATTCGTTTTGTACACCTCTATAAAACTAAATCCATTATAGATTATTCCAAAATAGAATCATCAAACTCCCAACTTTTAGACAAGTGTCATAAAAATATCATTACCTTCTTTCGTCGAGCAAAATTAGAGGACATCCACCTTAAAATCATTGAAGATATTTTTGAGGAAAACTTTCACTTTGTAAATAACAAAATAAACATTGTGTCCAGCAAAACCGTGAAAGATCGGAAATATTTTATAATTCCTCTGCCATCTGACAGCGACATCGTAGCCCAATACCTCTTTTATGCCCTATTTACTGGCAAAGACAATTTTGACGCAAAACATCCGTATTGTATCGAAAATAACTTAGAACTCCCAATTTTGGAAATGCTTTCATTTATCCTTTTCGACCTAGACGTTAAGTTCAAAACATGCCAAAATATTGTAAAAACACCTGATGAGGATCAAATCCCCATTATCCTAGACCACTATCATTCCGGAAGAAACAACCTTCACCGCGGAATAAATGAAACTATTAAAAGGATAAAGGAAAAATATAATTGGCCCGGATTAACGAAAGATGTCGAAAATTTAATCAAAAAGTGCGAAATATGCCAAAAAGTAAAATTTTGTCGAAAAAACCTCAGTACACCCCTCGTAATTACCGAAACTCCGAAAACACCATTCGAGAGGATTAACATCGATCTTTTTGAATATCCTGTTAGTAATTACGCTCTCACTATTAGTGATGAACTGACCAAGTTCACACAAGCTTATCCCATTTCCGATAAAAAAGCCTCGACAGTCGTGAGCACACTCCTACTATTCTTCCAACATTTCGGCACCCCCTTAAGGATACATTGTGACTATGGCCGTGAATTCGACAACGCTTTAATGAAGGATCTTTGCGGGCTCTATGACGTAAAATTGACATTTTCTAGCGTCAGTCATCCACAGTCAAATGGATCTCTTGAGCGATTTCACGCGACCCTGACCGAAATGATCCGAGTACATAAAGCTGAAAACCCAAACGAACACCCATTCAATATTCTCCCTTACGCCATTATTTGCTACAATAATACCAAAAATAAGACACATGGTTTTACACCGTATGAGCTCATCTTCGGCCATACATCTAGTCGTCCACCCGAGACCCTTTATAATCAAGAACAACTGATTACAAAATATGTCAGAGACCTTAACAACAGAATGGAACATTACTATAAAGTCGCACGGACAAGAACAAACGCACAAAAAGAAAAATCTAAAATACGATTTGACAACGCAGTTAAACGAAACACCACCGAATATAAAATTGGAGACAAAGTCTACGTGAAAGAATCCCAAATAGTCACTAAAGCTAACAACAAATTTAACGGACCTTTCGAAATAACCGAAATCTTCGGAACTTCACACACAGTCAAAAATTTATCTACGAACCAATATTCTGGAAATAAATTTTGATAGACTAAAACCTTTCTATGACTAGTCTATTCTTTTCAGACTCTTCGGGATACTGTCAGCCGTGACATCCCAGTTTACCAGTACTCCAATAAACAATACCGTAGGACTGTGTTTCCATGAAGAAAGTATCATCAAAATATCAAACGAAAAATGGACGCTTCTGGTCTATAAAGAATTGAAACCCTTAAAAGAAGCCATCTCACACAACGACAAAATTCTCTCCGAACTAATAGACACATATGAAATACCTGAACCTAGAATTTTAGCCTCTAAAGTAGACGTACAAACACACATTAGTCTTCTAAAACAACTCGCCAACGCCGTTAATCAAAAATACAGAGAAATAATCGCGGACACTAAACCTTACGAATTCAGGACAAAACGCGGTATATTCAATGGCATTGGTACTGTATGGAAATCGATTACTGGTAATCTAGACGCTTCGGACGGAGAATACTTCAACGATTGCATAGAAAAAGTAACAAGGGACGAACATCAAATCGAAAACCTCTTAAAGAACCAAATTTCCGTTACCACATCTGTAATTAAAACTTTTAATACTGCCATTCGCAAACTACAAATAGACGAGGAAATTTTAACAATAATATCAAA
>JAUTXW010003033.1:0-217500 GCA_030620095.1 Kuschelorhynchus macadamiae
AAAACAAAAAACAACATTAGAAGTGGAAAATCATGATGTAATAAGTGCAGAACATAATATTAAACATAGTAAATTATTTCCTACAACGATACGATGCATTTTAACAGGACCATCTAATTGTGGAAAGACATCGGTAATGTTAAGTTTACTTGAGCATCCGAATGGTTTAAAATTTGAAAATTTATACATATTTTCAAAATCTTTAAATCAACCAAAATATATATATCTAGAAAAATTATTAAAACCTATTAAGGGGATTGGTTATTACCCATTTAATAATAGTGAAACTATAATTTCACCCTCAAAAGCAAAGCCAAATTCTATTTTTATATTTGATGACGTCGCATGTGATAAACAAGCTGTCATTAAAGAATATTTTAGTATGGGACGACATAATAATATCGATTCTTTTTATCTTTGTCAGACATATGCTAGAATACCAAAACATTTAATTAGAGACAATGTTAACGTTCTAGTTTTATTTAAACAAGACGATTTAAATATACGACACGTATATAATGATCATGTGGGAACCGATATGTCGTTTGAAAATTTTAAATCTCTCTGTTCTTATTGTTGGAAAGAACCATTTAAATTTTTAACTATTTTTAAAGATAATAAAATTGATGAAGGTCGTTATCGATATTGTTTTGACCATTATATATACATATAAAGTAGATAATATATTTTCATTTTGAATTTGTGCATTGAAAGTAAATGATAACAACAACAACATGATGTCACAAAAAATAAAACAAAATCAGAAAAATATAAAAAAAAATTAATTGAAAAAAGAAAAAGCATTAAAAACAAATTAGAAATATTAAAACATGGTCAAATAATACATGAAAATTTATTTGAACCCATAACCAAACATTTAAAAACAATTGAGAACAAATTAGAACCAACAAATAAAACACGTAGTAAATACGAGAAATTATTATCAAATTATTCACCTAAGAAAGAAAAAATAAACCAATATGAAGAAAATCAACAAGAATTTATGAAAAAAGAATTTTCTAATATTAATGATGACACCGAAAATGGTAATTATGATGATGATGATATAAAATCAACAACTTCCGAACCTATTCCAATTTCTTCAACACCAATAACAAGAATACAGAGTGAAACACACATTCCTCTAAGCGCACCACGACTAAAGAAAAAATTAAATTTTTCAACGGTAAAAAAAACACCTACATCGTCGTCGATGAATCTTAGAAAACTAATCATTAAAAATATAGAAGATGAATTACAAAAAGAAGAAATCCAAAAACAAAAAGAATATGAAGAAAATCTAAATAAAACTATACAAGAAAAATCTTTAAGTGATTACTATGACCAGTATCATCATTTACCTTTAAAATATGTTATTAGATTTATTAATGACCCAAATAGTGATACTTCAGATGGAAGATTTCGAGTAAAATTGGATAGAACCATTGAAAGATTTTCTATTGGTAATAAATCAATTGATTTTGATGGCCCCGATTTGATAATTGCAGGAAAAAAATATAAAGGTACTAAAGGACTTTATGGTTTACTTTTTAATAAAAATATTCCCTCCGTTTACACTAAAGATGATGTTGAAAATTATTCACGTATATTGGCTAAAGCAAATGTATTAAAAAATATTAAATCAAGTTCAAATATTAAATTTAAAAAAATTATCAAACCATTAATGGAGAGTAAAAAAAATAAAGAAGAGATGGAGGAAGAAGAAGAATCTAAATCAAGTTATGAAGGACAAGGAATGTTAATGGAACTATCTGATAAACCAATTGATTATGTCTTTTGGGATGATCCAAATGAGCTTGTAAACAGACTCAAACTATTACTTGCTTCTGAAACGGCAGGCAACACAGGTCATACAAACGAAATCATATCGATTATTGAAGAATTACGTGAAGCTAATATTATAGAATAATTTAATAAAATGTCAACATTTATTTCCGATGTTAAACGACAAATAGTAGAAGAAATACATAAACCGGCAAGAATAAATTTTAAACGTAGAAAAGTAATTATAAAATCTTTATTAGATTTAATGCAAGCAGATCTAGTTGATATGAGGGAATATGAAGATGAAAATAATGGCTTTAAATATATTTTAGTTGTAATAAACTGTTTTTCAAAGTACGTATGGACATATCCGTTAAAATCAAAGACAGCTAAGGAAGTAGCCAAAGCCCTTGAAAATGTATTTAAAATCCAAAAACCAATTCATCTTTGTACAGATTCAGGAGGAGAATTTACTGGAAAAGAAGTACAAAACTTAATGAAAAAATATAACATTATTCATTACGTAGTGTATAGTGAAAAAAAAGCTTCTATTGTGGAACGTGTAAATCGAACGCTTAAAAATCTAATGTGGAAAGAATTTAACATTCAAGGTACATATAAATGGATTGATATGCTTAAAAAAATAGTAAATATTTATAATAACAAAAAACATAGGACAACCGGTTTTAAACCATCTGAAATTAAACAGGAACACGAAAAAATATTATTAAATACAGTTTATAACAGAATTAAATTAACATCTAAACCAAAATTTCATATCGGTGATCATGTCCGTATATCTAAATTTAGAGGTGTTTTTGATAAAAAATACAAACCAAACTGGACCTGTGAAATATTTAAAGTAAAAAAAATTCAATTTACGAACCCCGTTACATATTTACTACAAGATATAAATGGTCAAGACATCAAAGGAGGATTCTACGAACTTCAACTACAAAAAGTTAAATACCCAGACATTTATTTAGTTGAGAAAATCCTAAAACGTAATAATAATAAAGTTTTTGTAAAATGGTTAGGGTTTAGCGATAAACACAATAGTTGGATATCAAAAGATAATGTTACATAAGTTATGAAAATAAAACACACTTAAATAACTTCTATTGTTTTATTTAAAAAATCATACATATCCTGTCGTATATACTATTACATGTTAATTGCTTTAAAAATTCTAATTCTACACGTGTCTAATTATCTTTATTACAACTCACAATATACATGTATTTGAATAATTTATAAAATTACATCACCCGATGTAAATTATTCTATTACATGTTAATTGCTTTTTAAAATTCTTATATGATAATCTTCACACATTTAATTATTTTAATTTGGTTCGTCAAAACCAGAATCATTTTCTTCCTGTTTTTGAATGTACGGTTTCATTTTTTCTAAAAATTCTTCATCCAAATCTTGGTATTTTATTATAAGTTTCCAGTTCACTTCTTCTTTATGTTCTCGAATAAATCTGGGGGATAGTTTTTGATATCTAGATATATTATACCAATCAACCCATGTTCTAAATTCATCAATAAGTTCTTCTGATAGTTCTTGATATTTTGACAAAAGGTTCCAATTTAATTTTGTCAAAAAGGTTCTAATAAAATCAGAATTTAATCTTTGAGATTTAGATATAATATCCCAATTTAAATGTCGTTGAAAATAAATCATAAATTTATACGGAAGATCAGAGAAACCTGATATATCATCCCACATATCTATACAAGACATATTTTTTCAAAATTAAAATTTTATTTTGAAAATTTTTTATTTTAAGAAATCTTTTTTTTAAGGCAATAACTTTTACCCAATGATAATAGAATCTTATTATTCCGCCTTATATATTCTCACCGAAATAACCCGAACCAAATCGAACCAAACCGAACCAACAGATGGCACCAATCTCAAAATAAAGTAGAAATAACATCTAAGCCAAGCTTATTGCG
This sequence comes from Kuschelorhynchus macadamiae, assembly GCA_030620095.1. Classification (NCBI taxonomy): domain Eukaryota; kingdom Metazoa; phylum Arthropoda; class Insecta; order Coleoptera; family Curculionidae; genus Kuschelorhynchus; species Kuschelorhynchus macadamiae. Next base: position 3,750 of record JAUTXW010003033.1, read on the forward strand.
TCACTTCTTCAAACATTTCTTGTGAAATTTTAACTCTTCAGCGAAAATTATGAATCACCCATTTCAAAGAAACCAAAATTACGTCTAACCAGTATAGTTGACCAAGGTCAACGCCGAAGACTGCTGAAGAAGCAAAGAAGTGGATGGAAAAAGGACACGCCCATTACTTCTTCCAAGGTCAACGCCGAAGAGTGCTGAAGAAGCGAGAAGTGGATGGAATATGCCATCGAGTGTCACAGTACCGCCCCTGCTCTACTACTACTCCCGTTCATTCACTTTTTATGGAACATTGCAATAGAAAAGTGCCTCAATCTGTGGGGCTAGAAATTTGATACAATGCTATTTTATGCTGTTTGCTTTAGTGAAGATTTGAGTTAATTTTGGTAGCTTTAGGATGACTTTAAACCATGCATTCTTCAGTGAAGATTTGTATAAATTTTGGTAGATTTAGGATGACTTTAAACCCCAGGTCATTTATTTTTATGAGAAATTTAAAGAGAGAAGTCTCTCAATCTGAGAGCCTAGAAAGTTGATACACGACTATTTTTTATGCGACTTGCTTTATTGAAGATGTAAGTTAATTTTGGTAGCTTTATTATGACTTTAAACCCCCGGTCATTTAATTTTTATGAAAAATTTAAAGAGGGAAGTGCCTCAATCTGAGGGGCTAGAAAGGTGATACTCGGCTATTTATGCTGCTTGCTTTAGTGAAGATTTGAGTCAAATTATATAATATTAAATATTATTTTTTTAGAATACTAGAGATCTTTAAATTGGACTAAGTGAAGTACTTCTGATATTCGATTATAATATATATTTTTACTAATAAAATTAATTTTTTTTGAAATGCTTTATTGTAATTTAACGCCGAAATATACAAAATTTCCTAAAAAGCTTCTTATTTTTTCTTTCCTCTTATCAATTTGTTAGGTATATCCTATGAAAAAGAAGCTTAAAATCCAAGACCCAGAGGACAAGGAAAGAATACACGATCTCATTGTACTATTTATTATTTTTAACTATATTTGCCTTAACCTCTACATAAAAGCATTAAAATATAAATAAAAAGGAGCGAACCGAGAAGGCGATGTTTTCGTATTGTTGCAGTTATTAGTATTTTTGTTAGTTTTTCATTAAGATGAATTTAGAATGTCTTTAAGAGAAAAAATAAAACCAATGCGTGAATCCATGAAAAATGGCGTCCTTCCTAGGATTTCAGAAAGACGCAAAGGGCTCAAATCCAGGACATTCTTCCAAAACCAGGACGGTTGGCATCCTTAATCTACAGTATAGTGAAATACACCTGGCAATGAGCTCAAAGGTATATAATAAATTGTTTTTCTCAAATTCCTCAAAAACAAATATTGGAAATTAGAAAGAAACTCCTTATAGTTCTTTACTAGAAATTCTAGATCTTACCATCAAGATTGAAAAGCCTCTTGGAAATGTTTACACCGATCCTTTAAATTTTAAGAATTGATGTATATATAGTTATTTTTAACAATGGTGACTTATTATTAATTAAATATTTATTTACTATTTTTACTACTTTGTGCAAATTGGTATAACGTGTTTGAAATTATATTACCTGAGTAAATATTTTACCTATACTATAATTTAATATATTTCAGAGACAAAGAATAAATGATTTCCTTAGAACCTCTAATGCTCAAAAAAATCAAAACGAACAAGATGCTTTCGATAAAGAATTACAAGCTGCCACAGATAGTATTTTGGAAGAGATTCAATGTCAGAATACGGTAAGTAATTTAAAATGATCGTGAAAAAGTCATAGAGGGCGTTAAAAAATATGCTTAATTAATGCTTTACCATTGCAAGGTCAAGTTATCTTAGCCCAGAGGTATAATTTATAACTAAGTAGAAGGACAGTAGAATTTCGGAAAAGCAAACCATTGCAAGCAACCTTTTAAACTTGCAGTTCATTTTTCAGTTGATTACGTTGATTATTTTCCACTTCATTCAATTCTAAAATATATACTCAAAGAATTAAAATATTTCGAAATTTCTTTAAGAGGTAATCGTTAATAAATTTGGCCTAGTTTTTGATAAATGTACAATAAAATGCAGAGTATTATTTTTGAAAAAATGTAAAAATTAAGCTTAACATGCTACGTTTTTTACGATACTAAAAACTAAATCCAATCCACACATATTCTCCAAGCACTGGCGGGTCCAGAAATAAATTTTGGGGGAGGGGGGGCAGACGATCATCAATTAAATAAATTTATTTAGGTATTCAACGAAGTAGTCAACATTTATAAAGGTATGTAATATTGTGAGACATACAAAATCAACATAAGAAATATTAACATAAATAAAAAATTAAAAACCAAAGATGCCGTTTACAAAATTTTCATAGCCCTTTTAGTTTTTAAGATACAGGGCTAAATTGAAAATGTTGCATTTTCAGGCACCCCTCGTTCTCAACTGTCAGATAACTTATCTAAAATGTGAAAACTGTTTCTTATACAACTTTTCGTGTAGAACTTAATTCCGCCTTCGGAATTAGTATAGAGAGTCAGGTCAAAAAGTTATCGGAGCCTACTTTATTTTTTTAAATGGAACGCCCTGTATATTTATAGACTATAAAATTTGTCTTTTTTACCTTTTCGAAGATATATAATAGTATGCCCTTTTTCTCAGAAACACGCAGATAAATGACAATTTTCTGAAATTAAATGAATAATTTAATAGTAGGTTATGGCTATTGTTTATGACAACAATCAAAAATAAATGTCAAATATTTGTCTATCCAGAGCCGGCGCGACATTTTGTGAGGCCTTGTGCAATAAAGTTTGCAGGGCCGTATACTTTTAAGTCTATATAGCTACTTTATCAAAAAGTATCTAGTATCTAAGGTGCATAAAAGTCAACATAAAAATCTTGAAAGTTAATATTTTAATGTTATAAAAAATACCTGAGATAACACAATAAAAGCATAGCAGAGAAATAAACAAATAGAATACATATTTAATGTATAGTTATCTATAAACACACTTTCCTTGCCTTAACATTGGCAAAATCGTCAATTGTCAATTAGTGTATTGAAATCTAATCTATTGTATTTGCTATTTATACTCTATTGACTATAATGCCAAACTTACCAGCCCTTCTTGAGATATCGGGTAGTTCTCAAATAGTTTGTAATCAGTTTTAGTTTTGAAAACTTTTTTCCGCTGCTGTAATTACCACTGGAAGAGTCAGAATTATTCTCAAGGCTATATATAAATTTGTATAAACATTAGTTAATTTTTTTCATAAAGAAAGTGAAGAAACTGAAGTAACTCATATATAGATTTAGAATATGCTGGTATTATGTTCTTTATAGACCGTATATAGCTCAAGTTTACAAAGATTTTGTCTATCTCAATCTTTCAAACTAATGTGTAAATATTTACGTTTCATTAACTTCGTCAGTTAAGTTTATCCAATGTAATTGATAGAGAAATCCGAATTGATCTTGATCTATGCGTTTCATATAAGGTAAACCTTTCTTTAAATGACTCCTCGCCTTCATCTTCAAATTGCTTTTTAACTCTCGCAATACTTTTTTTGGGAGAAACTGTCTCTAGGTCGTTTTCAAAGCATATTTCTTTAGCAAACTTCAAACACTCATCATAACCAGTTACTCTAAAGTCATTTAAAGTTTGGTGAAGTCCCTCTAATAATTTGATAGCAACACCTATCTGCATATCCTCATTTTGTAGAAATTTGCTTACTCGATTTACAGCAACCAACAGTTCATGCCAAATTGCCACGGAGAGAATAAATTCAAAAGATTTTGGTTCACTTAGAAAAGATTTTTGGTCCTCGCGATTTTCAAAAATCTCTCCAGCAACTAATATGAATTCTTTCTTTTGATATCCTATGGCCTTTTCACTTTCCAATCGACGTTCCCACCTATTTTCTGATAAATGTTAAGGCGTTATTTTATAATATTTTTTGGCAACGTCATACCTGTAATTTGATGCCGAGAGAAATATGTAAAATCTTTGAACAACTCCAAAAAATGTCATAGGTTTTAGGGAGACACTAGCAATGTCGGAGAGTATTAAATTTAAATTATGACATCCGCATGGCATGAAAAATACTCGTAAAAGTTGGGCCTGAACACCTGATTTGTTCTACCCCTTCATGTTGGTGCCGTTGCCATACCCATGACCTCTGATGTCATCAAAACTTATATCCAAATCCTTCAGAATTGCTTTTAGGCTATGTGCTAAGCCTTTTCCACTTGTCTATAGCAAATCCCACAAATGACTCAGAGAGCTCGATATTATCGTCTTCAAGATACACATTACCAATCATACATGACATTTACTCATTGTGCGACATATCTGGAGTAAAATCGAGTCTAATCGAAAAATATTTAGCAGTTTTGATTCGATTAGATATGTTAGTAACTAGCTTTTTCCCCATTATTGATATAATCTCATTTTGAATATAGTGACTTAAATAGTGAACAGATGTATTTCATGATGTAGCATTTTTCACGTGCCCTTTGAGTATAGGGTCAAATTTTGATATTAGCTCTATTAATCCTAAAAGTCACCATTGTTATGTGTAAACAGTTTATCGGATGAACTTCGAAGAGCTAAATTACGACTGGCTAAAAATTTAATTACATATATTAGGCGTTCGATAATATCACGCCACTTTTGTTTTTCTTCAAAAAACAACCTTTCGCATGTCTTCAATAAAGATGTAGAATTTTCAAAGTAACTCGGGCTTCATTCCACATCTCTATAGATTTAAAGTGAGTTTTTGATACATCGTATTGTTACGCATAGGTTAAATTGCCATTAATAATGGGTTATTTTGCTAATAGTTTTGCTGCGTAATGTTGAAATGTATCTAATACTTAGTAAGGTACCTATCTAATATTATCAACCACTTCTACTTGCCATACCGCAGAATAATCAACCGATCTATAAGATCGAAGATCACACACGTATGCACAAATATATTATAGTAACTGATAAATCTTCATCAAAAAATGAAAAGTTCTTAAAAACTAAAACTATTTTTTAAAACACAAGGAAAGTTAAACGCCAAATGCAGTATTGTCTTAAACCTGACTGCTTATGCCCTATGCCGCACTGTTGCGGAGAAAACCGAAATACTGTAATACGTAAATGCGTTCGAGGATTACTGAATTTATTCACTGCATTCCATTTTTTTAAATTTAATAAAAGCGTATGCAGTTTTTATTTCGTGGTGAAGTATCTTATGAGAGAAGACAAAAAAATAAACATATTTTATTTGAAAAATTATTCAGCGCGGGGCCGCCTTAAACGCGGGGCCATGTGCAGTGCACAACCAGCATATGCCTGGCGCCAGCCCTGTGTCTATCTCATCGGTTTTTGGATCGACTTTTGGTTTATAAAGCAGTTTATAAACGTTCCTTCCGTATTTTTATTTAATTGATATTTATCAATTTTTTCGAATAATGGCAGCGTATAAAAAATATGATATGCTGGTAAGTTTTATACAGAGTAATGAAAATGCTGAAGAAGCCTCGGAATTATCTTTCCAAAGGTAGCTATTATGGCTATGAAAATCTGTATTACCATTATAAGTTTTTGCTTGTTAGATATCCAGAAAGAAGGCAACCGTGTTTTGAGATATTTGCTCGTTTAAAAGCAAATTTAGTTGAACACGGATCATTTGTTCACCGCGTCCTAAAACATACAACAAAGAGAACAGGGACAGAAAATAGATAAATGTTTTGAGATATATAGAAGCAACACCTTCGTCCTCACGTAGAAAAATTGAGAAGGAAGTTGGTGTGCCAAAAACTGACGGTCAGAGGATCTTGAAGAAATGTAAGTACCATCCATACAAATTTAATATAGTACAACATTTGCATCCTGGCTATGCCGAGCGTCGGGCACTATTTTGCCAGTGGTATTTGTAACAAATCGATACTAACGATTATTTGGCAGACTTGTTATCTGGTCAGACGAATGCTTTTTTTCAATTGCGGGAATTTTTAATCGTCACAATACCAGGAACTGGCATAGTGAAAATCAGCATTTAATATTTCAAAGAGCACAACAAGGACGCTTTGGAGTTGGGGTGTCATGTTTTATTTTGTGCAGATATATAGTTTATAGGATTTTTGAAGGAGGTCTTACAGCACGTAGATACCTAGAAATCATCGAGGAATTTATTCCAGAACTGCTAAAAAATATTCCATTAGCCCAATATAATGCTGTTTACCTATCGCAAGATGGTGCCCCAAGTCACAACTCTAGGCTCTTAAGAGAATTTCTTGAAATAGCTTTTCTCAAAGATGGATCTCTCAATTTTAGATTTTTTTATGGGGCGTATAAAATGAAGTATATAAAACACGATACGACGGCATAGCAAAATTTCGAGACGCAATTCAATTAGCCTTTCGAAATCTGCGAATGAGACCAATGGTTCCTTTTAACTCTATTCAATGAATTACAGAAATGTGCTGTTGTTACAAACTATGCTATAAAACTGTTGTTACAAACTTACTGTAATTGAAAAACTCAATAAGTGTTTTTATATGAGATTTCTATATGCAAGGTATCCAATTCTTCATTAGAAATATGTAACTTTCAATTTATTGTTATTCATGGTCTACTATTAAATTATGCATTTAATTTCAGAAAATTTCTGAGAAAAAGTGCAGACTATTATATATTTTTGAAAAGGGAAGAAAAAGACAAATTTTATAGTCTATAAATATACAGGGTGTTCCATTTAAAAAAATAAAGTAGGGTCCGATAACTTTTTGACCTGACTTTATATACTAATTCCTAATGCGGAATTGAGTTCTACGGGAAAAGTTATATAAGAAACAGTTTTCACATTTTCGATAAGTTATCTGATATTTTTCAATTTAGCCCTGCATCTTAAAAACTAAAAGGGCTATGATAATTTTGTTAACGGCATCTTAAGTTTTACGAAAAAGTTACTGTCGCGAAAACCGTAACTTTCTATCTAAAAAAATAACGGAGATACCCCGCAAAAGTACCTAAAATGGGACACTCTGTACAGGGTGGGCAAATAAGCGAGGTAAGCGACTGTATCTCTATATCTGTACACTCATTGTAGAAACTTGCGGTAAAAAATTCTATAACCAAATTGGCCACGAGAAAGTTCTGGAACTAATTTTTTTTAATAATTTTTAAGTTTCTAGGATGCCCGCTAGGGGGCGTAATTACTAACCTTAATTAAAAAAAGCAGTGTTTTTCGAAATTTCGCCGTATTAAGATAACACAAAAATATATGCATTTTAAATCTGAGATAAAACTACGTCTTTTTTTTATTAACTTGTTCTTGTATTTCTGGAAATAAAGTGGTGGAGGGTGTGTAAATGTTTCTCCAAATATATCTCTATAAACTGATTTATATATATAAGTGTGTATATATATATATATATATATATATATATATATATATATATATATATATATATATATACAGGGTGTTTCAGAATAACATGCTAATAATAAAGAGGGTGATTCTTGGGCTCATTTTAGGAAAAAAAGTTCATATGAACGTATGTCCTAAACGCCTAAACTTTTGAGATACAGGGTGTCAAAGTTTTAAAAAATAAATACTTTTTTTACAATAAGTTTGTCACTACTGTAGATATCTTTATGAAATTTGGGTCATGTATTTTAGGAATTAATACGCATTTTTTGATGCATCAAGAATTCAATTATTCTGACCAGTGCCGTCCATGCGGGTTTTGCTTTGCATATTTTTTAAGAAAAAAATAGTACGACACTGGTTTTTCTTGAAATATTATTGAAAATTATTTTTGAAATCTTCATTCATTTCTGAACAAATTTGCTCTCTTGGTATTTTTTCGTCAGATGCATAGTTTCTGCTTAAAAAAATAAAATAGATTTTACTGCAAAGTCATTATGAATTGGTGTTCTGTTATTCAATGTTTTAAGATCACCTCACAAGATATGATAACCTATTGAGGTCCGGGGCGGCCGGGGCCGGTCGGTCGCCATGCTTGTGGCATTTGTTTTATAAACATAAATAATTTTGACAGTTGTCTAATTAATTCATTTTATTTGGATTTTTTGTAAGGAAAAATGTTTCATTATACGAATTCCGAGTTAGCAGACATGCTTACATGTATGGCCTAGCTGACGGTAACGCACTACAAGCGAAGCGGTTGTATGAAGAACGTTTTCCCAATAGAAATGTTCCGGATGCCAGAACATTTTCAAAACTTCATAGAAGGTTGTGCGAAAAAGGAAGTTTTGATCAAGACAATCACCTAAAAGGAGTACAACGTACTGCAAGAACTCCAGAAATTGAGGATGCGGTTTTGAACGCAATTGAGGAAGATCCCGGATTAAGCACTAGAAAAATTGCGAATAATTTGAATATCACTCATGTTCTTGTGTGGCGAGTACTTCACGACTTTCTATTGTATCCCTACCATATCCAACGGGTTCAAGCTCTACTTCCCCATGACTTTCCATTACGGATGAACTTTTGTCAATGGTTTCTTCAGAAGGTGCATGAAAATCCCTTGTTTGACAACGAAATTTTATTCACCGATGAAGCCAATTTTTCCAGAAATGCCATTCAAAACTTCCACAACAATCATTTTTGGGCGGAAGAAAACCCACATGCTATATCAGAGTCTCGCCACCAGGAACAGTTTTCCGTTAATGTGTGGGCTGGAATATGCGGTGACTATTTGATTGGCCCGTATTTTCTTCATGAGAGGTTGAATGGGCAAAATTACAGAAAGTTCCTTGAAGAAGAATTACCAGCTTTGATGGAGGATGTTCCTATTTTAGTAAGAAATCGTCTATGGTTTATGCACGACGGGGCGCCAGCGCATTTTAGTGCACTGGCGCGCGAATATCTGAACCAAAACTATAACAATCGGTGGATAGGTCGCGGAGGACCACAAGCATGGCCACCCAGGTCCCCGGACCTTAATAGTTTGGATTATTTCTTGTGGGGTCATCTAAAAACATTGGTCTACAGCACACCTATTCACACTGTAGAAGAGCTGAGGAATCGCATAATAGTTTGTTGCGAAACTATTCGAAATACACCCGACATTTTCCAAAGAGTTCGTGAGTCCATGAGAAAGAGAGCAGATGCATGCATTTATGCTGGAGGTGGACATTTCCAAAATCTCATTTAATTTATTTTGCTTTACTTCTAAGTTAATTTTCTCTTTAATTTAATTTCAAAATAAAAAAAATGTGTTGTACACCAGAAAATGCGTTTTGATGAGTACATGGAAAGTGTGTAACAAATTTCTCAAAAATACCTTATTAATTTGTATCACAAACATTAATTTAAACAAAGATAATCTGAGCTTGCAGATTGTTTACTCCGAAGCTTTTGACTTTGCAGTAAAATCTATTTTATTTTTTTAAGCGGAAACCAAGAGAGCAAATTTGTTCAGAAATGAATGAAGATTTCAAAAATAATTTTTATTTCAAGAAAAACCAGTGGCGTACTATTTTTTTCCCAAAAAATATGCAAAACAAAACCCGCATGGACGGCACTGGTCAGAATAATTGAATTCTTGATGCATCAAAAAATGCGTATTAATTCCTAAAATACATGACCCAAATTTCATAAAGATATCTACAGTAGTGACAAACTTATTGTAAAAAAAGTATTTATTTTTTAAAACTTTGACACCCTGTATCTCAAAAGTTTAGGCGTTTAGAACATACGTTCATATGAACTTTTTTTTCCTAAAATGAGCCCAAGAATCACCCTCTTTATTATTAGCATGTTATTCTGAAACACCCTGTATATATATATATATATATATATATATATATATATATATATATATATATATATATATATATATATATATATATATATATATATATATATATATATATATATATATATATATATATATATATATATAAATTTTTCTGACCGTCAAAAAATTTTCTTCGTTAAGTTTATGCAGATAGGTCGGCACAAGTTCCATAACTCTGCTACATTAGAGTGTTTTTGGGAAAACCTAAATTTTAGTTCCGAAATTAAGTAATCTAATTATGGCAAAAATATTGTTCTGCATCATCACAATCATAATTTGCACGATTTGTTTGTTTATTGTTGGTTCTCGGCAATTTTAGTTGGATATTTAAATTATGAGCTACGGAACAAGCTTTTTCAAAAATAGATTTAAAGTGATCATCACTATCAGATCTAATTTGTTCAAGTGATTTTATCACTAAATTAGAAATGTCATAGGCTCTTGCAATGTCGAGATAGACACCTTGCAGTTGTGTAAACAGCGGAATTATTAATTTAGTAAGGTCACTTGTGATGAAAAGAGACATCTGATGTTATTGCCGCCAAAACGGTACTTGTTGTATATATTGACTTCTCTATCATCTAGAAAGTCAATTATTGTGGGTAACATCCACAAAATCAACAATAGTGTACTGGTTTTTGTCCTGCCGAATAGCACGCAAGATTTACGAAACGCTCCTTCATTAATAGAACTGTAAGCCAACCATGGAAATTGCTAAAACCAACTTTTTTTATTAGGGTATACTTTCCTTCATCATTTATTCGATGGATTTTGTTTAATTGACAATATCATCAATGCATCTTCTCTAACATCTTCTTTTAATTAAGCATCTGGGTTTTCTGTTTCGATAGAGAATCATCAGTAATGTTTGTGGAAGACGAAGTGGCAGATAAAATTGTGGTTGAGCAAGCTACGGTTGAATTTTCTGAATTACGTTTTTGTTTTTTTAAAAACGAGAACAAGTTGGTTTGGTTTTCACCTATAAATAAAATACTTAGTTATTACAAAAATCAAGACCAGTTTACTATTTTCCATGGCTAATTATTTCCGGGAAACGCCTATATTTAATATTTATTACTTGAATTCTTTTTTTCACCCTATAAAAGTTAGATTACTGATTACACATTTTGAGACAGCTGCCTATCTTCATTCATATTTTCATAAGACGAGTACTTACAATGGACCTATTTTAAAACAATCTTAGTATGTTTATTTATTGATGCCGAAAGAAAACATAACATAACATAACCTAGACACATATTGTCTTTTGAGTATTTTTAAAAACAAATTTTTAATATGTACAGGGTTTTCCCGTATATTTTTCCACCCACCTAGAGAGTTTATTTGAATAGATACGGAAATGTCGTAAATACAAAAGTTGTTGGGTTTTTTATGAAGATTTAGAACATTATATCATTAGTGCGAAAATATTATTGGAAATGTCAAATTTTGACAGGTTGTCAGTTTTTTAAATGAAACACCCTGTATATTAAATCATATTCTTGAAGATCTTTTTTTCCTAATTTCAAATATATATACTTTTAATATATTCTGTCAGTTAGTTTTCGATATATAAGCGTTTAAACATTAAAGAAATGGTAAGGTAATTTGAGCTAAAACATAGTGAGCCATGGTCAAGACAATTGCAATGAACGACGCCTTTTTGACGTTTGCCGGTCAGAAGTATCTATTTCCGAGCATTTTTAATATCTAATACGTTGGACGATGGGTTATTCGGAAGAAGAGAAACTCGACATGGTAACGAATATCACAGACGGTTTCTAGACAGACCAACACCGACTCGTAGCATAATATTAAACATCGTTAAACAATTGAATGAAAGAAAAACGCTTAAGCGAAAAGTTAGAATAGTGGAAAGAAACAATACCACAAAAAATCAATAATATAAAGTGGGTAAATAATAATATTAGCTTGAAGAACTAAGTTTTGGTTTTCTATATATCCTCCTTAATTTATAATGCATTTCTGAATGTTTCTTCTAAATTTTCTGTGTATGGATGCGTAGAAAAAATGAGGTGATTGGGTATTTAGATCGTCGATTGTTTGGACTATATTTTGCTCTAAAGCTTGGATGGTTCTTGGCCTATTGTAGTATATCTTATTTTTCAGATAACCCCACAAAAATATTATTATGTCCAATGGAGAGAGATTGGGACTGTTTGCTGGCCATCTTAATGGTCCATGTCTTCCAATCCAAAATGGATAACTGTCATTTAAAAAATTGGTGACCGGCTGGACATTATGAGGAGGGGCACCATCTTGTTGCTATATCAAATTAAGATATGAATTAATCGGTGTAATGTTCTAAATGCCCCTCGATTTTGTTTTCTAATAACTCCTGATACCTTTGTCCGGTTAAATTCCCATTTAAAAATATAAGTCCAATAACATGATTGTTAAGCAGGCCACACCAAATATGTAGGGATCTTCTTCCCTGAATTTTGACCGCCTGAAGAGCTCGCGGGTTTTCTTTTGACCAAAAATGCTTATTTTTCCGGTTAAACATGCCTCCAGTGGTAAATGTTGCCTCGTCAGTGAAAATTATGTTTGACAGATTTAGTTGGTTCATTATAACACGTCTTTCTATGTCTTGGCAGAGGTGTAATCGGTCTATTTTATTTTGATGGATTAATTCTTGAATAGGTAAAAACTTATATGGCTTATATTTATAATGTTTTAGAAATGAGTGGATTTTATGCCATGATTTGTTAAAAAAAGTTACCTTACCATTTCTTAAATGTTTAAAGGCTTATATATCCAAAACTAATTGACAGAATATATTAAAAGCATATATATTTGAAATTAGAAAAAAAAAGATCTTCAAGAATATGATTTAATATATAGGGTGTTTCACTTAAAAAAACTGACAAAGTGTCAAAATTTGACATTTCCAATAATATTTTGGCACTTATGATATAATATTCTAAATCTTCATAAAAAACCCAACAACTTTTGTATTTACGACATTTCCGTGTCTATTCAAATAAACTCTCTAGGTGGGTGGAAAAATATACGGGAAAACCCTGTACTTACCTTTTTAGAAGTGGAAGGTTGATTATTATTAGTAACTGGTACTGGCAGAAAGAATTTTATTAATGCTACCCATAATAGGGTAAAGGGTAAAAATATAATACTGTCACCATTTAAATTGCAATTACACAAAAATAAGTCTTTGGCGAGACGGAACGAGTTCGATGGATTTCGTGGAAATCCCGGACCGTAAGATATTAACACGCTTATCCGAGCCGCCGCGAACAGCCGACATTGTGGTGGCCTACTTTTCTCTACTCTATTTATTATCCCCTTTTCTAGTAGGTCAACACACGTAACCTGTTTGTACACAGTTTAGCTTACCAATACGGCCCGTAATGTACTTACTTCTAGTACGGCCCTGTTGTTGGTCCTCTTCAGGTTACTTTCAAGGATCCGTAGCACCAGGCACCTTATTTATCCCTTCTTAAAACTACACTTCTTAAATCCTAAGTTGATATATTTACTCTTTAGATAGTAACATAAATTCAGGTTCCGAGCTAAGGTAATTTTAATTATGATGTTGTTATACGTAATAAGTGAAAGGGAGCCTTTACGGTATAATAACTTTAATTGTTTCCAATAAAGTCATTTAATTAAAATTACTTTAAAAGTTTATTCTACTATCTCTTTTTGTAAAGAATTCAATTATAATTTCGTTAATATTATTTGATCCAGTACACTTTCCTACATTTATTCCTAATAATTCCCTGTTAATTAAAGTGAATTATTTTCAGTTACCCAGTCCGCATTTCTAACTATTTCAAACAGATAAAACTTAACTTAATTCCACTAGATCTTATAGTCAGATTTTATACGCTACCTAACATCTCATGTCTTAACTCAATAGGCTCTCCTTCCTATTCCTTTCTATAATTCTTAAGTCGAGATAAAACACTTAAGTTCATCTGACTAATTTATTTTCAAATCAATAAAATATCTAAACCCACTCATCAAGTTTCTTATTCCTCTTTTTTTTTTGTTAAACGTCATTAACCCTAATTAAATTCCCTAACGAAGTTTATAGTTCTACCTATGGTTCAAATCACTTGACAAAACTCAGCTTTATTTATAAGTTCCTATTCCTGTCTTAAATTCAAACTCGATTAATTAATTTAAATGCACTGGACAAAGTGAGTTCATACTTAAATTAATTTCTATCATTCTGTTAAACATTTATTTAAACTAGCTAATTATTAATTCGGTCTGACATGGTAATAATTCAGCCTTCGACTTCGAACATAATATGAGAATTTAAACTATAACGTTTATTTAAAATTAAATCTCTTTGTTCCACTTTTATCCTAAATACTACTCTGTCGCGCTGTCAGCAAAATTCCTCGCATCGCAAAATGAATCCAGACAGATGGGTGCCCTATATGCTAAATACCGAGTCGCACTCATCGACGGCCTAAGTGCCTAACAGCTGATACGGAATTAGGTTATTGACCGGCCACTCGACGTTTATTTACTACCTAGCCTAGAGTCTAAGGATGGATTTTCAAGTACGGCCAAACATAAACACATTCTGAGATTTAAAAAAAAAACAATATTTCTATTAAATAATAATTACGGCTTATTGTTCACAATTTGTTTCAAACGACATAGACAATGACAATAAAAGTTCACAAGGCACAATGGTTTACATATTACTTACTCATTAAGTCAATTGTTCTTTTTCGAAGAATAAATCCTAACACTGTATTCCGGACTGAAGTACGCGCAAAAATCTATCCAATTTGATTTTTGTTCATAGTGCGGACGACAAAACTAACAGGCAAACCAAAAAAAATTAAATTAAAAAAATGAAAAACTTTAACTTTTTAAATTGACTTTAACTTTTTGAATTTGGGCAGAGGTTCCCCTTTAAACTGAATTTTTAGAGTAATTGATTTTCCATTTGGGCATTACGACGTTTAGCAAATGGTAGTCGCTAATAAGACTGCTGATTTCCTCGCTCCGGCTGCTTTTATAGCCAGATTTGCGCTTCTTTCCCTGTGCATTTCCATATATGGCCCGGTTTTTGGGCGCTCGATGAGCCTGCTTGCGGCCGGCGGGTCGTCAGCGGAAAATTTCCATAGTCCGCGGCGCAAAGCGGTAAAACCAGGCGACATAGTGCGTATGGCAATGCCAGGAAATGGCTCTCACTCTTCTCCGATTTTGTTTCGTCTCGCTGCTCCATGCTATCAGCGAAGCACGGGACTTAGCAATTTTCCATCTTTTGAGATTAAAGGTGTTCTTGTGTTTCGACCACTTTGATGTATCGTTAATTAATTATGCCTGTTAAAATTCCGATCACCACAACATCATGACATGGCAACTGCTCGGCATTCAGTGTATGGTGCATCGTCCTTAATTATAATTTGCATTTTGAATATCAAGATAAATACCATAATTGCAAGTCGTGAAAAAAGTAAAAAGAAAATGTGCTAACTTAGTTCAGATAGTTCGAAAAAGTCGTTACAAATAGGGTTGTTCTTGTAAATCGTAGCTACGTCTCAAAGAAATCAAAAAGCCACTACTAATAGCGACACTGATAATAATTGTCAATTTCGGCGTATTTGAGGGTGGTGAAAATAAGGCTGAGCGGAAGTACGAAAGTAAATTGTACCTACTTGAAAATTAAATATAAATTTTATGACTCATTTTGCTTTTTTTTAATATCTGGTAGATTTATTTAAAACCAAAAGCCAGTGCCTCCAAGTTATATTTAAAAAGAAAGTAACATCCAGCAACTGGTAGTTGACGCGCATATGGTGCATCACCCTGTATAATCGAACTCGCAGATATAATATTTAATAAAATACAGATATTGTTATCGTCGTTTCTAAACCACTTTAATTTTAATTGGAGTTTTTTTTTGTGCTTTAGAAGGAATCAACGCAAGTCAATCAATGCAACACTCAACAAAGTACCCAAATCAATGATGACATTCACGTCGAATTTATTAATATTCCTGATGGGGTAACCGGACTAGAAGGTTAGTAATTCTAATTTTTCTCAGACGTTTATTTTATTTTTACTTTTTAAGAACAGACATTATTCATTCTTGTGGTGGTACTGTGGGTCTTCTTCACTGTGGCGGCTCACGGGTGAAAAAGTAAGTGAAGTGCAAATGAATTGAATTGAAAAATTTTTTTTATATGTGGAAGGAGTAGATTATTTTTTTACGACTTACTTAAATTTTGTATACTAAATCAATTCTCCTATCCTTCATAGCACCAAATTTATTTATAAAGTCCTCATAAAATGGATGAGTTGCCCTAATCTCCTCCAGACATTCCTTTTGAATTGAAAAATTGCCTAGAGAAGTAAGTCTTTTTTGAGATATTGTATTTCTTAAATAAGTTTTTACACGTTTGAGGAAAGAAAAACTTCTTTCCACTGAAGCACTTGTCGACGGTATTGTCAAAATAAGGGAAACACTTTATATGCTTTGGTTAAAATATCTTTATTTTCATTAATTTTTCCACTTGCTCTTGCAGCGATATATTCCAATTACTGTCATTGGCAAAAAATTTTTAAGTCCTTGACTTTTTGAAAATATTTCCCCATATAACTGTGACAAATTTTCAAACGGGCCTGTCGGAAAATTTAAACTATATTCGGAAAATTCAGCAGAATCTGCCAAGTATGAAAATGTAAGTTTGAGTCTTGAAAGCTTAGTGTCATTTCCATTAAAATATGGTCCAATATTTCATAAAAAAGGGGTTCTATATTTAGCCGTAATTTCTTCAGGTGAAAGCTTAGCAAGTTCACGTTTGTAATGATTTATTTCTGTAATAGAATTTGCTTTATCAAACATAGTATTTAAAAAAATGTTCATTTCTTTTTTTACATAGCGCCTCACGACAGCGTTGTATATTGGATATCCAAAAATGAATGTCAAACGATTTTTTTTTGAAGAACGCAACTTGAACAATCACATTTACTAACTTCGAATTTGAAGACCAACGAGTTTCTGTAATTGTTGGTATACGCCTCGTAGATGCAGATGTAAGAGCATACGTTCGTTTGGCTGAGTGATGAAAAAATGTGGAGAATACCACTAAGGCTTGCCAAAAAATTCGACATTTAGAAATATTTTTAAACTTTGCTGCATCAGGACAAATACAGCCTGCGGCGCTTTTTCTTTTTTTTTTTGAAGGCCATTTAGATGGCCAGACATCACACTTGCGCCATCGTAGCATTGCCCTATTAATTTATGTTTATAGTCAAATTGGTCCAAAATTTGATCCAATAGAGAATATAAATTCTCCGACGTTCTATCGGAGTTGAGATTATAAAATCCTAAGAATCTCACGACTACTGATCCTTCTGAATTAACGTATTTTAAAATTATGGGAGGTTTGCGTAATATCAGTGGTGTCATCCACTTGCACAGAAAAAAACTGTGTGTTCATTATTTCATTTTTGACATGATCATTTAAATAATCAGAAATGCATTCAATTAAATTCAATTAATAATTAATTATTTCGTTTTAAATAGTTTACGAGTCACCAGTAAAAACATTTTTAATTTTTTTGTGATGATCTTTTAGTTCTTGGGAACTTCTCGATATTAATAAACCTAAAAACTTTTTAAAATTCCCCCTACTTATTGACTCGCTGCTCTCATCATGGCCGCGAAAGACTGACTCTTGTTTTGCAAGGCACAAAACTGCGTCAGTTACCAAGCACATATATAGTCTATTCAATCGGACGTTTTCGTTAAAATGAATTTTATATAGTTTAGCATTTTCTTTTAAAGTGTCAGCTAAGTGCTTTGATTTTTTACAAATGTTTTTAGCATTAATTCGCATTTTAAATGTTCCGCCGAGTCTTCATGTTTATCTAAAGATCTTCATATATTTAACATACCTGCAAATCCTTCCTTATTCCACACTGAATATTTATTGGAAACTAGTAAACAAGGTCAGCAAAACAATTTTTGTAATATTTGACTACTATATAACCATTTGTACGCCGAAAACCAGGATGACGATTAAAACTCTGATCTTGTTCCTTCCATCGATTAAATGGAGTTTCCAACAAAATGCAAACCACATCCGTGATCGGATTCATCAATAATGTAAATTAATAAACCCGACACCAAATAAAGTTGTAATAACACCATAAATATAACACAAAACAGTCAAGTAAACTGTAAAGGAACTAACCGGTTGCAGCGAAATCCGCGAAAATAAAAGTAAGCAACCACTCCAAACTGAACGACACGTGGGTGTAGTGTACTGCGTTAGCAATTCAACGAGAGCGTTGTATGGCGCTGGTTAACATTAATCTTCCATGCGGTCGACGGCATCGCGAACGAGTTGTCATGGCAACGTAGTAGGAAAATCGTAAACTAAACATAGCACCTCCAGCAAAGTCGAAGCGGTTTGCGCCACAGTTATAGTTGTTATAATAAAGTTCGATTGAAAGTTTTAAAAAGACATGCCGCCAACGGTCAAGTAAAATATTTATTCGAGATGTAAAATACTTTTAGATAAATATCTAAGTAATATTAATTTAATATATTAATTTAATGTTAATATTTAAAACGGGTGATACTACAAACATTGAAAACTATCGTCCAATCAGCTTGTTAACACAAATATATAAGAGCTTTACTCGAATAATAACTTACAATAGACTTACCAGCACACCAAAGTCTATTCAAATTCCAAATAGACTACACATAAATAAAAGTTAGTGTGCGTGCAATACGTCTTTAAATAAAGAATAAAGGTCACCGATTATTATATAGGTTTTTAGCAAACTTTTAAAGGCGTATTGTACGCACTATAACTTTTGTTTAAATATACTTCAGACTCCTACCAACCCGTAGAACAGGCGGCATTCAAAAGAGGCTTTAGTACAGCAGACCACTTGCAGTGCATAGAACTATTAATTGAAAAAACAACTGATTACAATGTCCTACTTCATTTAGCATTTGTTGATTTTTACAAAACCCCTGACTCTGTAGAAACATCACCCTTCCTAGCATTTTATATATATATATATATATATATATATATATATATATATATATATATATATACTGTAAAAATCTACACTTATATATATATATATATATATATATATATATATATATATATATATATATATATATATATATACCAACATACTATACTTACTGTAAAAATCGAAGAGGACCTCAAGTCAAACAAAGTATTAATAAAAAGAGGACTCCGCCAAGTATATATAGAAGAAACAACTAACGCCAAAATTAATACATAAAACCACTTCAGAGTCGCCAACAGGAGTAATACCGATATTTGTAGTTACCAAGAGAACATCCAAAATCTTCGTCAGACTTAAGACTAATTACCACGGAGCCGCATATAGCTATCTGTCGCGAAACTCATTTGGTAACCACAAGTGTCGGTTTTGCTCCTGTTGATGAACCGGGTGTGGTTTTATATATATATATATATATATATATATATATATATATATATATATATATATATATTTTTTTTTTTATTTTTTTTAATTTTAGGTTTTCTTTCCCCACCAGTCTCTAAGCAGGAAATAGTCAACGAATGCGGTTTAGGAAGTGACTTCTTTATAACCGACATCAATCCAAATCAGCTGGGTTTAAATTTAGCAGAAGCGGAAACACATGATGATAGAATTTATGAAGAAATGTCATTTGAATACTATGGAATGAAAGAATAATTATTGAAAATAGGCGGAGACATGTTTATTGTGTTGTTGAATGAAATATGTCATCAAAAAATTCGATCAGGCTTGCATCGAATCGTTACGAATTAGGGAGTGCCATATTACTGCTCTTAGTTTAAAGATGGTATTGTTTCCAATTACCCATTTTATGTTTATTATGATCGAATTGAATCTGAAATAGAAAAACCAAGAGTATCTTATAATTGAACATATTTTATAAGGTACATAAAATATTAATTTCACTTATAATTTTTAGTAGATATTTTAAACACATCAAGTAGAACTTTATAAACATATTTTGATTTATTGTTTTCTTGATCCAAAGCTAATTGAAGTAAAAAAATATGAGGAATTAAATAAGAATATGATTGGTTATGTGAAAATCACAAAATGGCGAAAAGCCACAAGAGAATGTGTAATAGTACGAAATCACAAATAAATTAAAATAAATTACCCAGTTGTAAAGCCCAGATATTATATTTTTCAGATAGGCAGATAATTTAAAATGGTGAATATTTATATACATGTTCTGAGACTATTTCAGAACTCAAACTTACTAGTTTAATAATTGTGTTATGTAGGATTAAGATCGTATTAAACCTGTAAATAATTTTAAACTAAGATATGTATAATTAATATTTTTTTAAAAGTAAAATTAGCTCATGTCTAATAAATATTATCAGCAGTTAGTAGCCTTTTTTATTAGTAAGAATAGTAAGCTGTTAAATATTGGAAGATAGTAGATGGGAGTAATAGGTCGACAGGGCATGTGATATTAAATTTTAAATCACAAATAAATAGTGATGGTTTGATTTATGAAATAAAGTTAAAAAAGGGGATACTGTGAAGCAGTAGAAATATACACATAAACAAAACATGAATATCACAAGAAATATGTTTTTAATAATGTTATATCACAGAAAACTATATTTTAAATGAGACTTTTTGTGATCTGCATATATTCACATATAATGAAGTTGTTGCTCCAGTCTCCCCAAAAGGGTTTCTAAACTGTTTGATATTGGCAGAGTTTACAATGTCTGCCCCCAATTAATTCCAGCGATCACAAATCGGTTTGAAAAAAAAAATGTCTTTCAAAGAAGTTTGGTGCTTCTTTCTAGCTATTTTTTTACTGTGTCCTCTCAAGTTTGTTTTTTAATTTGAGTGGAAAAATCCAGGTTGAGGCCATAATATCCGGAAGGTTTACGAAGGATTGTTAAATTCAGAAAGATCAGACAGATCTCATAAGGAAGGTCCTTTAGTTTGTCTGGTATCTTGGTAATTCTCCTTTGAACTATCTCAAGGCACTCTATATCTTTGAGATAATATGGAGTCCAGATGCAATGGATATATTGAATCTTTGTTGTTACAAAAGTTATATAGAATCCTATCATCTGACTCGAATGCTCTTTAAATGATTTTTGGATAAGGTGTATAAGACTGTTGACCTTTTTGTTTATTTGAGCTATGTGCTGCTCCCATTTTAAATCGGAATTTATCATTACACTCAAATTCTTCTCAAACTCAAACTCAAGTAACTTTATTATTAAAAGAACATATAGTCCGTATCAACAAAGTAAGCTCTATAAAAATAAAAACACTAAGGTTTAATTATTGAAAAAATAAAATAAATAAACAAGCAACTACATATACAAAAAGTTATAAGCCATATTAAAATCATTATATTATGTTATTATTGAAATAAAAGAGCTTTTAAGTACATATGTTTTGCCACAGAACCTAAAATACACGAGTAATAAAAAAACAAATTATATGGTATGCTCACAAACTATCATCGTAAAATTCTTGAAAAGCATATTGCTTTTGCCTCCAAGCCTCATTTTACTTTTTTCTTAAACAACTTAAGAGATTTTATATTTCTAAATATTTGTAGGAGGTGGTTGTACATTTTTTTACTTTCATATAAAATTGAATGTTTTACTAAGGTTGTTCTGGGGATACGACGTGAGAGGTTCAAATTCTGTCTGGTATTAAAGTCCCTTTCAATTTTTAAATTTCCATGCTTTTGTATGTCTGAGAGGTACAGATTCAAGTATTAAAAGGCAAGTAAGTGTTAAAATTTTATATCTCACAAAAAGTGCTTTGCAATGGTGTCGAGTTATAGCTTTTCACATGTAATGCACAGCCCGTTTTTTGCAAAATAAAAGTCGAATTAAAAAGTTGTTGGTTTGAATTTATCAATGCAAAGTAAGCTCATTTGAAACAATAGGAACAGCATAACTGCCTCTTGCAAACTTTTTATTTGGATTATGTGGTTAATAAATTTATACATTGTATTATCTACGTGTATTTCTAAAAAAACCGTGTTTCATTTCTTTACAGCTTTGGTATCTGATAGGTAAAGATTATCAAAGTTAAACTTAAACATTAAAATATTAGTTTTTGATACATGTGATTCGCATCACACCATTTCTTAATTAAGATCAGATGTCTTGAGATATTTTCTTTCAATAGGTCTTCATTTTTATTTCGCCAGAGAATGGTAGTGTCGTTCGCAAACAATGTAAAAGTTCGGTTTATGTTAAAGCTAGTAAGTCGTTAACGTATATTAGAAATAAAATGGAACCCATGACAGATCCGTGTCACACCATACAAAAAATTGTAGTTGAACTAGACGTCTTATCACCGTATCTAACTCACTGATTTCAATTTGTTAAATATGACTTAAACCAGTTGTAAATGTGTAACGTCCGCGCATGCACGTATCTCTTGGTACTCTCCATTGGGTTTGACTACCGGCAGACAAACCAGTCTGTTTCCCAAGCTACTACCTAGTTGCGGCATTTGAAAGTCCGCCCGCTCCCATACCGGGATCAGCTATTATAGTTCGACCGCGTTTAATACTGTATAATAATTTTAGTCTCAACGAAAACCAATCTGAAACCTTCTGGCTCTGAACTTCAACTATCTTTGTTTGGTTGAAATATGATTGCTTGGGGTTGTTTCGGCCTATGTGAAGAAGATCATTGAAGGACATTCCCCAGGTTGTTATCCAGAGTTTTATAGTAACCAGATCATCCTGAAGGTGAACACATTGCAACAGATGTTAGACCAGCAGTTATTCAGGTACACCAAAAATAGCAGGGAAGTCGCCAGTGTAGACACTGTATCTTTAGAGAGTACAGATCTTAGCCTTGACTTTTAAAAATTTTAAAAATAGGTATTAACACAGCCATTTTCCAAGTATCCGACAGTTGTTCTGTCGAAGAGATGTCATTCATAACTTTTGAGAGAGATCCAGATAGGTTTTGAGAGCACTTTGATAAAAACAGCGCTGGTATCTCGTCTGGTCCCAGACTCGTGTATATTTTTAGGGATTTGATAGCTTCTTAAATTTTCTCTGGTGTGAAGACAATTTTTTTTATTTCGGCTTGGAAATATGTGGTGTGGCATTCTGCTGTTTCCTCTTCAGACCTAACATGAAGCTTTGTAGTTTTGTCAATAAGATTTAAGTTGTTTAATTTCACTCACATTTATTGTTATATAGGCATATATTACTGAAGCCAGTTAGTAGATCATGTTTAGACATTTTTCTTGCTAACTCGCAGGATTTTTTTTTATTATACTGGACTCTATAATTTAAATAATTCACCTCCGCTGTGTTAGATCGGTATTTATGCCAGAGATGGCATGTGTGTTGTCGCTCTTTGGCTTGTATGGTACATATTGTTTCAAAACTATGTTGATAGTATCAATCAGTACCTCATAGTTGCTTGTTCCATTTCCCTGAGCAGAATCATATTGTGACAGAAAGTTATTTATGGAATCATAATCAGCAGTCCAAAAGTTTATCTTATAAATTTTGTGGGTTTGTTTGCATAATAGCTGGAGTTTTAGCTGTTATAACAATATGATCACTGAGACCAAAATGTGCGTGTTCCTGAATGTCAAATACTAAGTGCTTATCATTACCCAATAGAAGATCAAGTAAGGAAACCTCATCGTTTCGCACTCTTGTGGGAAAGTTTATCATTTGTTTGCCGCTGCGAGATTTGTATTTGTCCAAAAAGTCCACACTATATTGGTCATTAGGGGAAACTGTAAGGGTGTATATAAGTATTAGTATATATAGAGATTCTGACTTTTGCCATTGTAAGTGGGCGATAAGACATTTTGACGATTTTATGAAAGGTCGCAAAGATGAACTTGAGCAATTCATTAATGCACGTAAGATATGTAAAACTAATAAGTGTTTTTGGAGACGTTTATTTTAGTAGGTGCGTGTAAAAACAAAAAGATAAAAGGTAAGTAGTAAAAGACAAATGGGGACATATTGTATAAATAAAAATATATTTTAACTTAAGCCTAAATCAGTCGCGCTATCATTGTTATCAGCTAATAAAATTCTTTTACCTTTCCCAATATCATTTATAGCTTTTTTTACTAATTCAACCACTGACACACTCAAAGAAGAAGAAACGTTTGTACCTTAACTCTTGTTTAAAGACACAATTAGATGGAGGAAGCCGCAAAGCACATTTTCTCTCATACTATCACTAACATATTTAACTTTCAAAAGATCACTTTTGCAGCTTAATTCAAAATACATGCCATTTTCTGACGTATATTCCTGTATACTATTACAACCTATTTAAACATTTTTCCTCGCATGGAAATTATTAAAATATCTGATAGTATCTGACAAACGCGATCGATGTTTTGGAATAGAACTATAGAAACCATATTGATGGGTTATAGAGAGACCATCTGAATTGCTATATTGGTCGCATATCGATTGTCAAGATGAAAAGAAAAATATTTTGTAAAACTTTAATTTTTTGTAAGTTGTTTAAGATTTTCTGATCCAAATTAATAATCCTGCGTAGCCTAGTAATTAAAAAGTAGTTTCCTTTACTCTCAACGTACCCAGTATTTCGAATTAGTGCATACTGTAATAATGAGTTTAATGATTTGTCAGGGCCAATTATAAGAGGATGCTGTTTGTGCAACTGAGTTAAATTTTAAATTATTACCAAACTGGACTAATAATTGCAATATGTTACAGAAAATACCTCACCAGTACGCAAATTCGGCTAAAAATATGGTTTCACTAATTGTTTAGCGTCAAGTGGTAAATGTTTTCTTTTACGATAGCCACTATTGCAATTTTCGCACAGACGCCACATGATTAAAACAAATCGAAATAAATACTTTGCGTTGCAGGCCCTTAAAAGTATCTTTCGAAACTAATTCGGACCTACAGGGTTGCAGTTTCATCCTCTAAAGAGATTGACACACATTTTTCTAGTCTAGTTATTAATTCTATGATTGTGTAATAATACTGGCCGACAAAAATTTTTTTCTTGTAACACAAATCAGTTTTAAATTTCCATTATGTAATAACACAGCTTTTAAGCTATATTTAGATAAGTCTATGAATAAGCGCCACTCACGGGGAGAATGTTCAATGTCAATTTCCTGCATTAAACTGTCTATATCAGTACACGCGCACAACAAATTTTCCATACTGTAGAATTCAGAAAACATAGCATTTCTTTTTCTGAAATTCGTAACCCAGAAGTTCTGACTGTTGCTTGGATAACCCCAAATCACGTACTAAATCATTTAATTCACTTTGAACAATCAAATGTGGCTCGCCGGAACTGGGGCCTGTGGTAAAAGTGAGATCGGTGCACTGTTCTTCTGAGCTGTCTGATGATGCGTTATCTCCATTATCTCCCAGGCGCAATCGGCACTTGCAAATTTGCATTATGAGGAACAGTTCGTATGGCAGATTGCAAATTTGGATATTCTATATTGTGCATTATCTTTTTGAAATAACCTTCAGTCTTTGTCAGGCAAAAATAACAATCGTCAGAATGATTGGTGGGTTCTCGCCATACCATTGGAACTGCAAAAGGCATACTTTTCTCTTTCCCTTCATCCACTGCACCAATGATACACTACAACTAACACAGCACATGGGGAGCCCACCGCTTATCTTGATCCCCTATTAACACACGAAAATATTTAAAGTAGGCTTTTTTTACACTTTCGGAAAATGGCCTGGCTTGTGATTTCACCAGAAATTCTCCACAAATATAATAAAATTTGTCCGGAGAAATTTTGCAACTTCGGCGCGTTTAACTCGACATTCTCGTCTTCACATACACTTGCTTATCGATACACAGAGAACCACTCAATTCGAAACCCAACAGAAGAGAGTGATGTTTAACGTTTATTTTATCTCTAATGTTGTAAACAACCCAGTCTAGGTAATTTTTCCGTTGTAAAATGGACCCATTTTAGCCGCCCAACAATAAAATCGTTTACCTGCCAATATAAAAGGTTCTAATTAGGCTATTAAAAAATGGTACTTATTAGGGCTTTCCGAATATTTTTTTTATTATTGGGAGAGTATTTTCATTGTAAGTAACGGAATATAAAAAATTAAACCAAACGTTTCGCTTATAATATGTTGTTAAAGGCTTTGATGTAAGCTGCTCATTGGTAGCGTACAGGGCCAATAAAGACTTTCAGTGCGGAAGCGCTTAACCATATATGGCTTTTATAGGAATTTTTTGCTTTAAATTGCTAGTAAATTGCTAAAATTTGGATAGAACTGCGTTTTTTAAAAGTTTTGAAGATTGAAACCTAGTGTTCATCGACTTCTTTGTGTACTGTGTCGCTAAAAATTGATACCATTACGTTTGACCATGAGTTTGTCTATGAGTATTCTAATTTTTAAAATATATAATTTATGTAAACTGATTACATTTTAGGAAACTTTGAATGCTTCAGTATTTTAACTGTTTTGGACCCTACGTGGTTCCCAGCAATGTTCTATCATCAAACTCCCTGAGTTTTCCAGGACTTTTTAATACTTTTAAGCGGAACGACGGAATTTTTGTCAATTTTCAAACGTCTGTAATTGTCATATTGTTTATATTTTAATTTTGGATATGTTTAAGATGCACTCTCAAAGTATCTGCTGCTGCTATTACAGAACAGTAATACTATTTTAACCAGTTATACAGGGCGTAGTAAAAACGCGTGAAAAAACAATTAACTTTCACTCGCGTCTGTGGCATTGGAAAATGTTTACAATTGATGATTTATAATACAATGACTTACTATTAGCCATATATCTAGAGGTTGGTACACTTTTAAGGCTTACATGATGATGTAAGCCTTAAACTTAAATTTAATTTGGTTAATATTTTCTCTTTTGTTTGATTTGTACTTTTAGTTCAAAAATAAATTAATGGCATTATGACATTTATTTAATTTACTTTTATCAGAGCCATTCGCGCATGGGCACACAAATACAGATTGTGGGACTGTACTTACAAACCTTTAACTTTTCAAAATTACTTTGATGCTGCACATGCAAGTATAAAAAATATATACAGAAAGCTCATATGAGACAAGATTTGGTCTTCTTATACCATATATCAGCCCAAGACAAGAATTTTGAACCGTTTGTACACTCCTGATGTCAACACAGTCCAAGCAAGGTCCATAAACAACAATGCAATAGTTGAAATGTGATAGGACAAGACTATCGCAAAGTCGTTTTTTATTTATATAACAAATTTTGGAATGGTCCATATTTCATACGAGAAAAGTTCGCCGAGGTCTATGGTTCACGAGTTTTGAATATAGGGCATTCTAAACGGGTTGTACTAAGTAACAATACTTTATAAATTAAGCAACAATATTATTTTATTAAAAAATAAATAAGGAATACAAAATAGCACGCGTCAAAAAGTAAGACAGCAAATATCTCGAAAAAAATGCTGACTTTGGCGACTTTTACAAGGTCTCATTTTTGATAAGAAAATACAGGGAATGCCTTTTTATTTCAATTAAAAATATTATACACGTAAACGCAAAGAAGTTAACCCATAAAAGTTACTCCACATAGCGTCCCTGAGGAGCTGCCTTAAAATTGGAAGCTATGGGAATTTCTCGTTTTAAGAAACCTCCAAATTACAACTTTCAAAACATTATCTAGAAAACTAGCAAACTTATGCGAGATAATGAAAATTTAAACATTTAATTTGACCCCCTGTATCTCTGTTAATATCAACTTTAATCGTAAGGTAAGTTGGGTTAGATCGTCATATTTTAGCTTCAGGAATTTGTGGTAGTATTTTGTAGACCTTTTTAAGACATCCTGTAGAATTACATTATGAAACAGTATTTCAGAATATTATCAATTCCGACATCATTTTTAAATGTGGAATATGTTGTTTCTAAAGTAGTGTTATAGAAAGAAAAGTTCTATGTTGGTAGACAAGTTTAAGGGAAAAATAAGCCTTTTTAAGAGTGCTGTTAAAAGGGAGGTCAGTGTCAACGATGACTCCCAAATTCTTAGTGTTTGGAGAAGATATGTGAATTACCTATAGCAATATTTATGCTCTGCATTTTTGCAGATCTAGCTCCCGAAAAAAACGCCGTCAGTTTTGTCGGTGTTTAAATTAACGTGATGCCATTCAAATATACTCAGTAGTAGCTGCTTACTCTGTATATCATCAGAATGGAGTGCTTATATAAGCAGACATGGTGCTCACAATAATCTAGAGAAGAAATAGTAATGGACCCAAAATGCTCCCATACGTATTCCCTGCGAAATGGCGCCCCTCGACGATACGTTATCGACTCCTCAGAGTTGAAAATATGAATAATTTTAGATGACGATGGACTGAAACCTATATAAACAGATACTATCTCATGGGTTAAGAAGTTAAAGGCTTTAGAATAATCAGGCACTCGCACACGAATATCCTTCACGAAAGCCAGACTGCTTCAAAGAATGATCGTGAATAAATAAAGGTATTATCTAAAAATAATGGATTAGATACATGCTTAAGGAGAAAGAACAAAAGCCAACACCACGTTATTTTTATAATTTATTTTATTTCCATACAAATTATAAACATGTTTTTTAAAATACTGTACAACATACAGAGCAAATGTTTTATATACCTTCTGATATGGCATTTATAGATATGAATTAAAACTTCATATTATATATGATAGCACAAGATTGGCAAAAATTTTTATATAAACCAGAAAATCCATTGTATAATATCCAATTCTGACCATATGACCAAATGTAATTAAAAATGCCATAAAGAAAAATAGAAATGGCTGATTATATCAAATACAAAAATAGAAGAACCTAGTAAAATAATTTCTTATGTGTATAAAGGCAAATCAAAAAAATTTAAACACTTAACGCAAAAAATGTCTCTACTCTGATAAAAGTTAGCCATACTCTGATTTAATTTTACAGAAATATAGTAGTATATACAAATTCGCTTATTTACACTCTCGACACATTTCTGAGTCATTGAAATATAATCTTTAAAATTACTTATTGTTTATAGAGAGTCTCATTTTTAATTTTGATGGTCATTCCATAACTTAGAACACGTCGAACCTAACTCGGCCATGTTCTGGCGAGTATATGGCATGTGTCAAAAAAATAATAATAAAACAGAAAATCAATGGGTATTTTTTTTGCACAGCAATATTAAATTATAGCAATAGTTCTCCATTTTGTAAAAATTGGACCAATTTTAATGATAAATATCAGTTTTAAGACATGATATGTTATTTAATACAAAATTGTTATCTAAATTTTTAGGAAATATACAATCTTATATAAATATTTTGAGAACATCGGCAAGTTATGGAACTTAAGGTTGTATTCCTACATTTCAGTAAAGTTCTCAAAATTGAGCTTTTTTTAGATGTATTACATCTCGAGCATAAGAAGAAACTATTTCAAGAGTTCATTATGTCTCACATTTTTACATTGTCACAACTTTAAAATAATGAAAATTGACAAATTCCCTTTATCTTTTATAATTAATAATTAAATCTCAAACTGTTAGATCCAAATTGTTCCACACTGTTCATTATTTCGTTATATAACATAGAAAAATGCTCTATTTTCAAAAATTTGCAAAACTGATAACGCAACCTTAGAATGTCACTTTTTCTTAAAAATTTAGATTATACCTTCACAGAAGATATTGTGTGTCAGGTTGACAAAAAAAAATTACAAACATTGTTCTAACATTAAACTTATTAGTATACTTAAGAAGCTACCAAAATTGCTCAATATTATCAAAACAATTTTTTTTTAATTTCAACTCTAAGAGATCAATACATTGCCACCTGTACTTTAGCAATATTTTTTGTATATTTTCTAATTGCACGTAAAGACATTATAAAATTCAGTTCTATCTATAAATATGAATTTATTGTTTTGTATAATACAAAATAACTTAAACAAATAATGAACATTATTTATGCTGTACAAAAATGTATATTTCTTTTAACAAAGAAATCTCCACATATCAAATTGGAATGATTTGCCCACTTTGAATTTGTGATGAAAATTTACTTCCATTTGAAACAAAAAAACTGACTGAATATATACAATTAAATAACGCACTGAATATTTTAGGCATTTAATTAATTACTGTAATAATCCTAGATCTCAACCAGTATTAAATAATCAATCTATCATTAGGCAGTACAGATTCACCCCTTGATAGACGGCACTATTGGTAAATCGCTGAAGATACCTCGTGCAATTGATGGTGGAGCTGCAGAAAGTAATTCCAATTTGACAAGGTCTTAATATAATTCCTTAGTTCACTTACTCTTCCCAAAAATAATATTATCAGCATATTTTTGATAGTTAAATATTATCCATCAATTTAATTATAATAAACCAACATGATAATTTTACAAGAAATTAGAAGGGTGATTTAATATAAATGTTTATTAATCACAATTTTTGACTATACTCAAAAATTTAAAAATAAAACTGAATTTTAATTGTCTATATTTTATTTTATTAAAAAAAATATAAATTAAAATATATCTAGAAACAACATAATGCGGACCAGGAAGTAATCAATGTCAATAACCATTAGAATTTTAAAATACTGGGTATTTGAATTAAAGTTTTCTTTTTCATCATAAAATCTATAATTATTTATACATATAAAATTTTAAAAATTATCATCACAAATAGCAAACTCTTAACCTACCGTGTTAAACCTAGATAAATTCTTTGCCTAATATTAAAAAAGGTAATTTAAAATTTGATTTTCCAACGATTCGATATTCTAATTTAATTCTCCAAATAATATGAAAATCAAATTTCAAATCGCAACCAAATATTGCAAGGGTTTAAGCATTCAAAACACGTGATAAATAAAAAGAAAGAATCTCCATTTCGTTAAATCAGTACTTATGATGCATAAAAAGTAAAATAAATAAATTTATAATAATCAATAAAATCGTAGAATCGCAATTTACACCAATCTAGTAATTGCAACAAAAGAAATGAAAATTGAAAGACTTCTCTATGATATTTTGTTTTTTGAAAATTTAAAAAAATGTTTTACTGCACACTGCGGGAAAATGTTGAAAAACATGTCTTGGAATAATCATTCAAACATTAATCAACACTAGACTTAGTGTTAAATTAAGAAAAAACCTATTTAGTAGTTATAAATTTTTCTTTACATTTTAGATAAGTCGAATGTTTTTGATCATGCATTTATATATTTTTATTTTCAGTAATAATTTTCCTGCGGAATATTAATACCGTTGCCTAACTTAATATATCTGATATAATATCACAGTGAAATGTATTTCATGTATAAAAATTGTACAATATGTTTATTGACATATACAACAAAACATAGCTACTGATACAAAAAAACATGTACAATTTTTTTAAATGGCGAGAAGTATATAAAAAACTTTTGTCATAGTTTTAACTTAATACGACAAATTGGTGATAGCTAATTTTAATTTATCGTCCTAATTAAACTACTTAGCAAAGTTATGTTACGTAATTCAAAAATGGACAATTTTTGAATTGACCACGCCACGTGTAGGACAAGTAACCTACTGAGCTTTTCTATTTAGTTAGAAAATAGAGTACTAATTTCACAATACACGGTTTTAAAACAAACTTCCTATTTGAAAGACGACTCACGTTGAGGCAAATTTTTCAATGACAAAAGCGCTAACATTTCTCATGAAACACGTACTTTATAGAATTTTGCCTATCATCATTTTAAAAAGAATTGTTTACTTTATATAAGGTTTTCTTGAAAAATGTTCGAAACATTTAGAATGGTAGTAAAGGTCACCACAGACGGATTTGCATAACACAGATTTTACAGGAAAAGTATTTGTTTTTATAGAAAATTTGCGTGTCAGGAAGGGATACCTAGCTAATAATATGGCGCCTCGTCTGATTCTTGTAATTGATTTAAATCCTTATGGGATCATGCTTAGTAGTTATGTAGAATTGTCTGTAATAAACTTTAAATAATAAAAAAAAATAAAAATATTTTTTTCATTTGTCTTATACATTACATATACATTAATATTACTCAGTGTACCAAACCTAGGTATACGTAAGTAATTTACTTGAAAACCCTTTAGTATTTTTATTTAATAGCAGGTACTAATTTGTAAATGTCTAAACTGTATACAGGATATCGTAAATTTCTCTTGTAACGATATTAAAGGTGGTTCCAATTAAACTAGATGACCTCAACAGTTATCCAACGTATATTTTAACAAATATAAACCTATCCTGCACATGCGTAACTTAACGAAACCTTGTAGATTAAGGACCTTTTAGGTCGTAATGTCATGAATCAATACGTAATGACAATTGCAGCTATGCAGCATAAAAACATTTCGCATTATACATAATGTAGAAAACTCTAATAGGCAATCACAAAAAGTAAATGACTTTTCTTCATATTATACATAGGTATACTTCTTTATGAATAATCGCATATTTCATTTTTATCTGCTTTTACAGGGTGAGCCCAATATCTTTGAACAGACCTTATATCTCCTTATTCGTAGTAATAAGAAAAAACTGTAAATATGATGTGGAGATTATTTGTGATGTTTTTAAAAAGTTTTATTAAAAAACAACTATTAAATTAAAGAACATATGTTAAAAATGTATCAAAAAACTGTTAATTTAAATACAATATCCTGTGTTTTATTGCATTTTTGAATTCTAAGTAAAATTCTAAGTCAACTTGATATAACATGCCTAGCCTCAAAATTTTTAGATATTCAGTTTAGTAAATTAACAATTTCGAGCTCTGAAGTGCTGTACAATCTAAACGATACCCTAGTGCAAAACAAATGGCATCACTTTTAAATTCGACATTAAACTTTTTCCGATTTCTAAAAAAAAATATATTTTTATAAAAAACCGGGTTGTGTAATTCGTTTTGTTCTAGGTCGAACTATTTGAATATCAATAGCCTCTTAAAATGTAAAGTTGTCAACTTTTATGCGAATATCTTGAAAGCAACTAAAGAAAGTCATAGGGCAAGTTATATTACTATGGCCCAAAATTTCGCATGGAATTCAAAAATGCAATGAATTATAGGATGTTGCAGTTAAATTATCGTTTTTTTTTTAAATAGTTTATTAAACATTTTAGAAACATCACAAAAAATTCCACACGTTTGGTATTTACAGAACGGATACGTATATATGAGGCTATGAGTGCAATAGTGGACTAACTCTCAAAATCGCTATTGTAATTTTTTTGCACATTTTAATTCGTTACGATGTTATTAATCAAATGCAAAATGGACCAATCCACCTTTTGCTCAGTCTGAAGTTGACGTTAAATAGCTGGATATTTTTTGTTGATATAACTCGTTTTAAGAGCATATATTTAGATTGTTATGTTATATTTAGTGAAATGGATGTCCCCCTTAAAGGTAAGTACTTAGTTTAACTTTTATATTATTTTTATTTAATTTTTATAAGCACAGAGAACAATATTTGCCGTTTCTTTTTGTAGGTTAAGTTTATTCGGCAGATGAAAATTTTTCCAAGACTCCAATATTTAACAAAAAATAATTATGTTATTAGGGTCCATTATTCTTATTTTAATACCATTGTTATTGAAGGTCTCGGCGCAAAATAGTGTCAGCTGAATGGTTCGATAACTGGTCTGTCAAATTGCTAACCATGTCGGGGGCGGTTCCAGAAACAAACAAAATATAGCGGTTTGTTTACAAATTGGAGACAGAGCAATTATTTATTTTTATCATTAAATAAATTATTTTTATCGTATTCTAGTGTTACCTCTGGTTTTGTGTTTGATATTATTTGGGTTTGAATATTTAAAGGCCGATGTTAAAAGTTTCATGAAAAATGACAAATTGTTTATTACAGGTACACTATTGCTATTAAAAAATAAACTTTTACACATAAATTGCTAATTGTTTCCCCATATTTGTTACTATTTTTTTTTGCAAAATCAAAACACAATTAATCATTTACTTTAGTTGTCACTTGAAATCAGTATTAATCAGTAACCACACGTTTTCACCAAGTCCTACACATGACGCAATCAAAACATCATTATCTGACCAGTGTTAAAAGTTTGAGACCAACGCTTAGTGAAACCGGAGCATGATGAAATAGTGGTCGAGAACTATCGATAGCACTATCGATTACAATCGATAGTTCTGACTATCGAATACAATCGATATTTTTTACGAACTATCGATAGTATCCCGACGACACTTATACTTGTCAATTTTCTTATCAGCTTTTCTTTTTGCGGGCAGATATTCATAAAAGGTTTATTTTTTAAAGGTTGTTAGCCTGATTAGCCGATTTCCAGATTTGCTGGGAGCAAAGGCCAGTCCTCAGTCCTGGTAGTAAAAGCCAGTTTTGTTGACATTATTGACAGTTGACAAGACAGACACTGTTTTTTAGTGTTTATTGTGTTTATGTTGACGTTGACGAGTATTTTATTTTATGCTATATTTATTTACTTTAATTACTTTGTATAATTTGTAATTAATATATCTATCTCGTGTTTATTAAATCCAAAATGGATAAATTTTTATTTAAAAAATCATCTAAGACTTTGGCCGCGACCATAAAAACATCAGGTAGGCGTAAATACTTTCACGCTTATTTAACATAAACATTATTAAAACATTTTTAATACATTTTAGAGCCATCTACATCCACCGCTTCTTCAAATAGACCTCGTTCCCGTTCACCCCAAGAAAATGTCACAATTCATTCAGACAGCTCGAACTCCACTGAAAATACCGAGATGGAAACTGACAATCATATACCACCTCAACCTTCTTCGTCAAGGACTGGAAACTTAAGGCAAAAATCTTCCATTGTATGGAGGTATTTTAAAAGGTCATCAGATCGAAAATTGGCAAAATGTATCACTTGTGGTAAAGAATATAAAACAAGCGGGAATACCAGTAATTTGAAAGATCATTTAAAAAGGTTTCATTCATTAGAAAATAATACAAGTGATATTGATCAAAATGCCTCCCAAAGCAGTTCCAGTTCAGCTCGTTCAAGTATTAAGTCAATAGATTCATATTTTAAAAGAGCGAATCATTACGATAGTGAATCTCAAAGACAAAAACAACTAGATAGAGCTGTAATAGAGATGATTTGTTTAGATTTTCAGCCGTTCAGTATTGTCACCGATAAAGGCTTTAAAAAATTGGTAAATACTTTAGACCCAAGATATGTACTGCCCAGCCCATTCACATTGAGTACAAAAATGTTACATCAGTTTTATAATGACGTATATAACAAATTAAAAGGTATTTTGATGAATGTTGATTATGTTGCAATAACTTGTGATGGATGGACATCACGAACAACAGAATCATATTTAACAGTAACTTGTCATTATATTGATAAATTGTATAATCTTAGCTCAGCTGTTCTTTCAACTAAGCCCCTAACAAATGGAGTAAATCACACTTCAGAAAATATCGCTAACGCTCTAAAAGAAGTTTTTACTGAGTGGGATTTGGAACAGAAAGTGTCGTGTATTGTCACAGATAATGCGGCCAATATGATAAAGGCCTGTGATTTACTGCAGAAGCGCCATCTACCATGTTATGCACACACCCTCAATTTGGCAGTACAAGATAATCTTGTATGTGTTCAGGAGGTTATAAAAAAGTGCAAAGATATTGTAACCTTTTTTAAAAGTAGTTCTATCGCCACAGAAATGTTTCAAAAAGAGCAAGAAACCCCTGAACCGTACAAGCTGTTGCAAGAAGTTCCAACACGTTGGAACAGCACATTGTACATGATTCAAAGAATACTAAAAACGAATGATGCTATAGGCCGAACTATTCTTAAATTGCGTAAAGCCCCTCAGCCACTTTTTTTACACTGTATTTTTAGTTTTTAAACATTTTAATTTTTAGGTAACAATTATGTGACTATCTCATTAATCATTCCGATATCATTTGGGATATACAATGTATTAACGAAATCGTTAAATGAGATGAATACTGACGAAGGCAAAGTTTTATGTACCAGATTGATAGAGTCTGTAAGGAAGAGGTTATTTCCATACGAAGTAAGAAGTCCAACACGACTTGGGACCTTGCTAGATCCTAGATTTAAGAAGGAGGGTTTCCGGAACGTTGAAAATTCCACAGCAGCGGCTACAATTTTAGAGCAAGAAATGTATAGTACGATGCAAAAAAAATTGAATAACCAGGGATCCCAAGATTCAACCACTACAGAAAATCCATCAGACGGAGGATCCAATCTTTTTGGCTTTTTAGAAAAACGTATTGAAAGTAAAGCCAAATCAGTAACCGCAGATGTTATAATTACAAAAAGGCAGTATCTGGAGAGGGCAAATTCACCTGCAGAAACTGATCCTCTGTTATTCTGGAAGGTAATATTTATTTATTTAATCAATATCTAGTTTTTTACATTTTATTTTTTGTAGGTAACAGGCAAGGAGCTATCCCCATTAGAGGAATGTGCCCTCAAATATTTGTGTATTCCAGCCACTTCCGTAGAGAGTGAAAGAACATTTAGCGCAGCTGGGCAGATTATCTCAGAACGCCGGTCCAATTTGCGTCCGGAAAGAGTTAATATGTTGATATTTTTAAATAAGAATTTTAGTTTAACTGAATAATGGTTTTTATCAAAATATTTTAATTAATTTGCATTCTCTTTGTTAAACATTTTTACTTTTGACCTGAAATAAATCTGATTTTAAAATAAATAAGATCGATATCTTAAATTGTGAAGTTGTTTTATTTTCAAAAATATTTAAGTTTTGTAAATAAAAAATAGTATATACTGACTTGTACTTGTACAGACACAGTCTGTGTGATCAGGGTAACAAAAATACGTTTTATTATATTTATTTTAATTAATTAACACTATCGAAAACTATCGATAATAATCGATAGTACTTGCCTTGACAATAGTTCTCGACCACTGTGATGAAAACACTTTGTTTTTATTTGATTAAAATACGTTTGCTACAAATGTCAAAGTGATGATGTGGCGCCACCTCTTGACCAATAAAGCTGATAATTTTTAGGAATGTGCTTGGAATAGATTAAACGTTATTATCGCTATCGCTATTTTTTTTGTGGCTTAGTCCACTATTGCACAAAGAATAAATTTCGCTTGGCAAAATGGGTGACAACAATAAGGCCCCTTTTTTTAGTTATTTATAATGTCCTAAAATTAGTTATTTTTGCAAGATCGTCAGAATCAGACCCGTTCGAAGACTCCGGATCGGAGTATTTACCTTCTGGGGAAGAAAATGCACGAAATGAAAATATTGAGCCTTCAACATCTAAAGATTCTAAGCCAAAGAAACGAATTCGTAATCCCGAAAATTGGAAACGAACAGTCAATAAAAGAAAAAGATGTTCTGGATAAGAATACACAAGTAAATCGGGGAAGATCGTCCTTCCAAAATCTTTTAAGCCATTCATCTGCTCTTGTAAGCTCAAATGCCAAATTTTAATTCCAGATGAAAGGC
Source organism: Kuschelorhynchus macadamiae (assembly GCA_030620095.1). NCBI lineage: Eukaryota > Metazoa > Arthropoda > Insecta > Coleoptera > Curculionidae > Kuschelorhynchus > Kuschelorhynchus macadamiae. Next base: position 41,168 of record JAUTXW010003033.1, read on the forward strand.
AAATGGAGTTACATAAACATTTTTATGCCTTAGAAACCTTTAATTTACAAACATCTTACCTGTTTTCTATAGTTAAGGTAGTGAATAAATTACGCACATACACTCATAATGCGACCAGTAAAAGAGAAAAAACGAGAATTTATTATTCACCTATCGCCAATGGTGTAGAGCACAAAGTATACAAGCAATTCTCTCAAGCCGTTTTTCAGGTTTTCGCTGGAAGGTTAGTTAGACTACTAATGAACAAAGCAAATGGAACCCCACCGCCATGCGATAGGCGTGGTAAGCATCCACCACACAATAAGACAACTGACGAAAAGAAAAATGAAGTAAAACAGTTTATTGGCAACTTTCCGTGTTACGAATCTCATTATGCGCCAGAGAAAAAAGCAACCACCGAAAGTATCTTTCATCAGACTTAAGCTTGGGGAAAATGTACGAGCTGTATAAAGATGAGAAAAGAAATCCTGTGTCCTATTTTATTTTCTGAGAAACCTTTAATAAGGAATTTAACCTGCACTTCCATCCTCCAATAACGGATTCTTGTAAGAAATGTGATCTTTTCGATATTCAGATAAAAGCTGCAGACGAAGCCAGTAAAAAACAACTTGAAAATGAAAAAGAGTTACATCAAAGAAAAGCTCAGAGTGCTAGAAATGGCCTACAATATGATACTCAACGTGCAAAAAGAGGAGAAGTTTCTGTTGTTTGCTTTGACTTAATGAAAACTTTACCCACGCGCGTACTTACAACAGGAATTTGCTACTACAAAAGGCAGTTATGGACTTACTGCTTCAGTATCCACGATATGGCCACTGATAACTCATTTATGTTTTTTTGGGATGAAACAGTGGCCTCTAGGGGCCCTTAGGAGATAGGGTCTTGTCTTCTATATTATATTAAAAACTTCAGACCTTCTAAAACCCTTATTAGGTATTCCGACCAATGGGGTGGTCAGAACAGCAATATAAAGTTGTCAGTGTTATGTAATTACATTGGTGCATCTTCAGATCTAAACGTGGAAGAAATTCAACAGAAATTTTTGGTTAGTGGGCATGCACACCTACCCTGTGACCAAGATTTTGGCCTCGTGGCAAAAGAAAAAAAAATTCATCCTCATATTTTTGTTCCTAAAGGTTGGCAAGCAGTAATAAAAAATATTAGAAAAAAATCCTTTTACGGTAATAGAAATGACCAAATCTAATTTCTTTTCAACAAAAGTGCTATAACTGAAAGTAATATAACTAATAAAAAAGTATCTGAACCTAAAGCTAAGTTGGAGTGGCTTAAAATCCAACGCGTGCGTTTCAAAAAGGACTCTTCATATAAAATTGAATATAAATATTTGAACAGAGAAGAGGTTAATTTTGAAACAGTTGATATAAGCAAAAGAAAATTAAGTTTAAAGGAAAATACACTTCCGTTATTGTACCCTGAAGGTAATATAATAAATGAAGCTAAAAAGAAAGACCTGCTTCAGCTAATGGAACTTATTCCACCCATACGCCATGATTTTGACAGAAATCTTAAATCTTCTGCTCAAGCAAATGGTGGAGAGTTAGTTGGCATGTCCTATAATGAAGAGGATTAAAGAAAATTATTTCTAATATTCAGTTTTGTTTAGTTTTAGTTACTTTTAATGTTACTGTTCAATAAATAACATATATAATACATTTTTTATAAATAATATTTCATATTTATTGCTAATTTCTTAAAAGCAAAGTGGACTAAGCCACATTTAAAGGCAAAAATAAGCATTTATTATACATTTAAATAATATTTTTATTTACTTTAGGCCTTATTAAGGTAATGCCAGTTGAGTTAGAGCTAAATATGCTTTAATAAAAATTTTATGGATGAGACAATATTCACCATTTTTTAAACCCCGTTTTTCTCCATTTGGTATGAATTGGCTTAGTCCACTATTGCACTCATAGCCTCATATATACGAGCCCAGTCGCATGTATTGGACCAAAGGAATATGTAAGAGATATTTATTTTTATTACCTAGTATTTATTGTGGTGATATAGATATGCAATATTGTTAATTAATTGTTAATACCACATACTATCAAATTAACGTAGTTGCATAGTCTTTTTATCATTTGCTCTTAATTTAACAAATAGAATAACCTAAAATGATTATTATATTATCATAGAAAAGTCTTCAATTTCAACTCTACATAAAACTTGTATAAACAAAAACAGGAAATAACTAAAACGACAAAGCAAGATGAAAATCCAAGTTTAGTTAAACCATAAAACATAAATATAAAAACAAAAAAATATAGGTTCTCTCGAAGGCAAGATTCATGAGAAAAAATACATTTTAGAAAAGTATGACATTATTTTTCCAAATATGATTCTCCCCATAATTCCTGCTATAATAATAATTAAAAGGACAAAAAAATACGTCTAGATAAACTGCATTCTAAACTTAACCTTAAACCTATAATATAGGATTTCACCTGACGCATATTACAAGTTAAAACGCATAAGAATCTGTATAATAAGGACACTGTTTTAAATTATTATCGTTTTGATTAACAGAAATAGTTAGAAAGTAAAAATAAAAGAAAAATTGGTAAAAGTTGGTACGTGAAGAAAAATGTGTTTTACAGTTGTGAGATATCAGGGTGTTGAAAGAAACACAAATTTGACACGACCAGGTAAAAAATAGGTTTAAATGATGTAAATATTTTTACATTTACGAAGCAATATAATGCAGGTGTGGCTGTTAAAGAAGTTCTAATATGCGACTATCCATTCCTTAGCTGCAAAGTATTTTTAAATGCTTTATTAGAATGAATTAATTTTAAATATTCTATTGAGAATTAAATAGTATCGTTTCCCACACGGAATTTGTTAAATCTTAAACATTTGCGATGTTTTGCATTAATTTTATTCAGATATATAGTTTTAAAAGAAACATTATTAACAATTTTTAGTAATAATTTAAGAAATTTATTTATTAATAAAATTTATTTTCATCCTAGTAAAATTTGTTCAATATTTTATTGTAGGACTTTATAAATCCTATCAGTAATCTTGCTTATAAAAGGTTTAGGACACACCTTATCGCAACAGTAGAGTTTATAATATCATCTAGAAATCATTCTAAATATTCTTTTTCTTCTAAATAAATATTTGAAATTATTAGATGAATATTTGCATATTAGAAATATTTTAATAACCAAACCTGCGTTATACTGCTTCATAAGTGCCCCTGGTGTAAAATTTGTTGGAACTTTTGTTTCAAATTTTGCAACTAGTGTCTTTAAATTAAGTTACAAGCAATTTTCCCAAAGAACTATTTTAGATATTTTGCCATCTAACCCCACTTTTTACCTGTTCATGTCAGACTTTTTGTATCTTATTTCAACCCCCTGTATTTCAGATCTAAAGTATAACAGTACCAAAACTATTTTTTTGCTTAATGCAACAATTTTCCCGTATTATTTCTTATATACATTATGGTCTGCATTTATGGACCAATATTAGAAATTTGGCAATTTTTTTCCAGTGTATCTGTGTCCTAAACGGCAGACATTCGAAATCACAACGTCAGTGACACTATAATTATTGGCGCACAAATGGATACGTATCAAAAATTATTAATTTTAATTTATTCATGAAATTACTATTTCATTTATAAGAACTTATACTTTTTTATCATAACTAAAATTTAAATTTTTGTACACCTTCGTACTCTCGTTTTTTTTTAAATACCAATTTCCTCATTTTACATGATTCCTATACCATAAGGAAGAAAAATGGCAAAATCGAGAAAATTTCTTAGCTATTGTTATAAGTAACCGATTAATACTAGTATTGTAAATGTGTAGGCACTGAAGTGAAAGGATACAAGAACTATCCCGCGCTCGCGCTAGTCCTTCACAAGCCTGTAGATGTGGTGTTGCGCGCCGTGTTCTCCGGTCGCCACCTCGAACACGTACGCCGTGCAAAGGAGTGTCTCTTGAGTATCTCGATTACTTACGACCTGCAAAAATGATATTGTATTTAAAAGAATATTATCTTTTTTTACGTAACGAGTTGTAGTGTCAATGAAGTTTTAGTTTCGTTTTAAAATATCATATATTCTTAAGATGCTCTTTCCACATTAACATTAAACACAATAACCACATATGTTGGTAGCAATGTCTCGTTATCACTGGTACAGTTGAGTTCTAGTCACAATAATTGGTAAAGAAGGGTAAACAGAACAGACTATAAAAATTTAATAAAGATAACACTTTTTGCTACCTTTTATGATTGAGATATTATAAAGCAGTTCTACGATTTATATTAACTATTACTGTGTATACAAACTAGTTAATATAAATCGCTTTTGGTAAATCGCCTGTATAAAACAGTTTAATGGCTTTTATCCGGTTTAATAAAAAACATTTTAGGATTAACGTTACCAACACAACAAACTGAAAATTGACATCAAATAAATACTTACAACACAAATAGATACTTTAAAAAAATAACAAACCACTTAGAACGTAGGTTGGTGATCCTGAATAAGTCGAGTTACAAAGTTTTTAAAAATGAAGTGTACACTTCGACCAAAGCGTTTCTAAATATAAACCGTTTTGTAATGCGTGTAAACGAAGTATATTAACTGTATAATAATAACCTTGTCATTAACGACAAGCAGGGTTCTGAATTTGACCGGGAAAATTAAACTAATTACATTTTAACTAAAAATAAGTTCCTCTCCAAAATACAATACAGGCACGAGGCATAGGCAGAAGCGGCAAAACACAAGGCCCCGCGCTTAGACCTACCGCGCTTTTCAACGTGCAACTTTAATTGAAACACTATGGTAATATAAAATAAATAACCTAAATGGCCCACAGTGATTCGCTAGACGTGCTAGACGACGAAAGATATTTTATTAGATTAATTGACTATTTCTAGTTTAATATTAAATATTATGATATAAAACAATGATAGTAACTTATATTTACCATTGGAAAATTTGTATTAGAAATGTACGACTAGTCAGTGGTGCCTTATATATATTATGAAATAAGTATTTAAAAAAATACAGGGTGTGTCCTAATTGCGTAAAAAAATTTAAGGGCATGTTCCCAAGTTAATTTTATGAAAAAATTCCATATAAACATAGGTTCTGAAAGGCATAGTTTTCAAGATACAGGGTCTTAAACTTAAAAAATATCATAAATACCCTTTAGCCAATTTTGTTGAAATTGTAGTGATTGTAGTTATTTGTAGTGATAAGGGCCTAATTTAGCTTTAACTAAATTAAAGTTATCAAGTCCAGTGGCGTTCTGAGGAGCATCTTAACAAATATTATTCACAAAAATATAGGTCACTCAATTATTACATTTTTTTCAGATTAAGCAACTAAAAAATATTTTTGTCGTCTCATTTATTTTATCTCGCTTCGTTTTCTAGAAAAAAAATAAATAAGACTTTAGATGAATAAATGAAACGTTTTCATCCTCCGATGAATTTTTTTTTAAAGTAGTAATCTTTATTAAACATTATTTTCTAAAAACAATACAATAAAAATCTAACACAAAAGATTACAGAAAATCATAAGGAACAATACGAAGCTACATAATTAACTATATCTAGTTCAAGAATTAAATTTCGTCAACACTATCCTCACTTGGGCTTTGCAACTGTCTGGATCAAAATTATTCTCACTTATTTTTGACGTTTTCTTTGCCTTATAAATGATACCTGACGCCCTACTAAAAATGGTATTGTCTTGATTAAATGTTCTCAAATCCGTAACTGGTTCTTCGCGATGGGAACTAATCAATGGATCAAAAGTAATAAGAAGCAAGTTAAAAAGATATCTATTGGTAATTAAACTAGATGTTTTTCGTGTATGTGCTAATCGAAAACGTCTGCAGTCTTTATTCCGAGCCTCTTGGGCTTCTTCAGACGATTGTACGCCTCAAAATACACTCCTAATAACATCTACTGCATGGGTTAATACTTTGTGTATGCTTACGAACATTGAATACCAGTTATAGAATTTAATGTAAATTTGATTAGTTTCTAACACAAAAAATGGTTCTAAATTATATCCCGAGGACAAGCAACACAAAATCAAATAAAAACGCTCAAAAAGGCATTGTCCAATACCAGTTATTTCAGCATTTTGACTAGCATGTTTAAAAAACTTTCTAGCAGTGTTACCATCATTTGTGATGCCAAACCCTGGTTTGGGCTTATCTACAATGAGACCCATTTCATTTTTGAAACGTGCTTTATATAATATATAATATATTTTTTCTGTTTCCAACAGAAACTTTATTGTTCTGATCTCTTACAGCTCATTTTTTATTTCTAATCTATACGATATGTGCCAAAAACATTCATGCGATTTTATCCATGCATGTATTATCTTAATAATCGTATTAAAAATACTTGTCTAGTTTCTAATTTGATCTCGAACTAAATTAAAATCATGCATCGACATTTTCTAGGTTTCATAATATAATCTGGTTGATGAAGGCTGCTTATTCTACCACAGAATTTTCATTTAATTTCAATTGAATAGGTATAAACGATATTACCAATTAAAATTTGTCGGTGTTATCTTCTTCACTAAATTTCTACTTGTACTATCAGATACATTGGCCCTAATAATCGATTCTAGAGCCTTTAGTAGACGTTCCGCAGCTTGATCTACAATCGTTTGTAAATAAATTAACACTGTCACTAATATCTTCTACATCAACAGAATTATCCGAACGAATGCAGTTTTTCTTAATTTTGAGAAGAGTACAAATAGTAACCGTTTTCTATCTTAAACCCTAAATCTATGTAGAGAACAAGTGCTTCCTCGCCAGTATAGGACTGCAATAGTTTAGCGTGATTTATTAGTTTTTGTATTTTCTGGGCTTTATCAGATCATTCCGTAACTGTTTTTAAGAGATCAGCTAAAATTCGACTGTCGCTAGCGAGTACATTTGTGCTGCATACGTTAATTCAGCCAAAGATCTTAATTCGGTCGCGAATTTTGTCACGTTTGGTCAATTCGCTGCAGGCTGTAAATGATTTTTGTGGTCTCCCTGGGCCACCAACAGATGTATCTTTATCTGAAGATGTCGAATTTTTCGTTATATTTCTGAAAATGCAATCATGCGGTAGCCAATCTTTATATTTCAATAAAAATCTACAAAGAAAAATCTTTTTAGTCTGTATGATTATCAAGAGCTTATTATCTTAACAGGGAGTAACTGAATATTAATGTTTTCTCTTTTCTGTAACCAGGGGACCATTTACTTTCAATTTTTGTAGAAAACAACTTAATTTGGTTATGCAGACATTTTGATTCGTCTCTGGCAATATGCGAAGTGTTTAAAAGAAATTGATACAGACGGTTGTTCTTTTCTGGTGTTGCTAAACTTCGTGCCGGGTGTGGTAAAATACATTAATAATCAACGATCTTGTGGTTTAAACCATGCATATATTAAGGTTATATGCTATAAAAACCTTGGAATATACTTAAGACAAATTATTAAATCATATATTTAAACTTTTTATTATAAAAACGATATAAAAGATTTCACAAAAATAACCTTAATTACATTTTTTACATTTCATAACGTTTCGAGTGGTAACTATCTCCAATTATTTCAAAACGTAAACTAAATGCTATTTCTAAAGCTACAGGCTGAATATGCCTTGATTTTTAATCAACTTTCGTTTTCGCCAATGCTGCTCCCTATTCACATTCACGCCGGATTTGCCAAATGCATTTTTTTTATCGATGTCCTTTGGCTATTTCCCGATTTAAAAGCAGTTTTGATGTTGAAACCCCTGGCTATTCTCCGAACCTTTTCACATGTTCCGTTAATATAGAGTATTGTTAGAAATGGTGCTGTTTCTTGCAGATCGGAATCGATGATCATTTTGTAATTTTGATATTGTATGACTTATTAATCTTTCAGAGAAACCATTCTTCAACACATCTTTTTCATGTTTTCAATTTCTGCCTCAGGGTCCACCATATTATTACAAGTTGTTACAGCTCTGTTGTAAAGTGTTCTTATGATGCCCCCTTTTGTTGCTGCAAAATGGTAAGAACCTTAATTGAGATATTGTCTGTGCGTGTGGGTTTTCGGTGCAGATCGCTTAACGAGAACACCAAGAAAAGGCAAAGAAGTATTTTCCTCTTTCTCAACACACAACAAACACACATACCTAAAAATCTGAAAACTGTTTTAAGCTAACCAAATCTAAACAAGAATAAGAATAGTTTTTGGTCTAAACAGATCGACAAGCTGAAGAGTATAAACTAACTTTTCAAATCTACATTTGCAAATGAAGTATATGTATTGTTGTGTGAAGAATAAGGAAAAATAAGTCAGGAATTAATAAAGTTGCTCCATGCGCAGTCACAATTTTTTGAGAAGAATATATTTTGACCGAGTATTTGACCATCTAACATACGATCGTGTTCAAATTGATCGGTTAATTGACTAGCGTACAATTATGATGACAAGGTACAAACTATACATATCATTTTTGATTTTTCCTACCAAGGACTTTTTAAAGTTAATAATACTTTTATCGTGCTCGGTTATTTTTCATATATTATTTTATATTTACCTGAAGAATTGTAAAGTTCTCCAAAACACTGTTCATCATATACTTTTCAGGTAAATGTTTGAGTTTGTGGATGAAATTGATCATGTACTCGCACATGGGACTCCGGTGTATTCTGTAGACAAACCTTCCGTTCTCGTAACGGGCGTACTCGGTTTCCACTTTCTCCACCACTTGCTTACCAAATGAACACACTTTTGTCGAACACGTGATAGTCATGTTTTCGTTGCTTTCATATCTGAAAATTTATAATACGGTAAATAATGATAATTAACTAGGGATCTGTTTATATTAACATTGATGAATATAGCTAAAATACGCACATTTAAAACTATGCATATTCTTTACCTAAAGAGCAATAGTTCTTAAAATGCATATGTTTTTCATGCTTTATGTGCTGTTTGGGAATCTTTAACTATTAAATGTAAATTTATAAAATTTAGTATCATCTAAATTATTTTTATCTATGATCCAATATTCTTATGTAGCTAACTTTCCGGGAACAAAACGAATCATCACTCGCTGAAGTCTCAAATTTAATGTTCAAATATTATTATTATTATTATTTCTGGAAGTCGCACATGTATTTTTTCGTACATTCAAACTATACGACGTAGGAAGAAAGATTAAATAGCTTTTCCGTAAATTTAAGAATGGTATAACACGCAAACCACATCGAATATTCAAAAACCGATCTATTATGACATCTTAAAATCCACCAACACAACCTGGATCGAAATATGGAGGAGGGCAGCCAAGTAGGCACTTTATCATAAACTAGTAATGTATTAACTTGAGCATATCGGAATCTTCGGATGTTATTTATCTTGAATATCTTTATACTTAACTTCACGTCAATATGTAGAACTTTGTAGTGTTATGCCTGAAAACTTCAGTCACATCTAAAGCACCTTAAGATCGTAGTCAGGCCTCATTTTATTTGATGCTGATGAACGTTTCTGTTTTTAGAAATTCGAAAGATTGTATGATACTTTTTAAACTTTCAAATATGTATATTTATAGGATTTCGCAGGATACAAAACCCTTTAATAATACAACTACCAGATATGTAATGTATGTAATATGTATTCTAGTTTTAAGGATTTAGATATAAGTTTTGATGGAGAACTAATTAGGTCCCCTGAACTATGGTTGTATTTTCAATCCGAATACTACGATATTGCTTTTCCTAAGTTTTATTTCAATAATATTCTATCGTTTTGAAACGTTACTTTTTTTAGTTAAATACTTTTACAATTTATTTTAACTTTTTTACTACCCGAAATGTTAAAATTACGCAATAACAACAAACAACCGCCAGGTAACAGTGCAATTTTTTTTATTTCAGTATACTTTTTACAAATATTCTGCATACACTTTCAGAATTCACAATATCTTGTTAGAGAACACCTATAGTCATAAGATTAGCGAGCTAGGACTTTTGATGATTCGCTTGTATAGGATGTAGTTTTATGAGCACACAAAGAAGAATAAATAGCTGTATTACACTAAACATGAGCTACGTTTAATAAAAAATACAGAGTTCATTTAAGTTTAACTATTTATAAACTAAATATTTATTATATAGTTATATTCATCAGTAATCAAATAATATATTAGTGAATAATTCCAAGTCAAAATAGGAAACCTTATTGAAAGTAATGATATATCAATAGAAATACTTCTATTGATATATCATTACTTTAGTTAGTTTTAAACTGTGCAATATATTTTTAGAAATATTTACAATCAACAGAAAAAATTACGGTACGAGCGGGGATCGAACCCGCACCTCTGGATCACTAGTTCTAACGAATTGCTTATCAGTGGTACGATAGCGCATTAGGAATGCCCTAACATTTAAGTGTAATTATGGTAAATTTATGAGCGTTTCTATCTACCTGTCTACCCATTTTAGAAATATTTTTCGAAATACGATTAATGCTAACTTGCATACGTAGTGCGTGTACTTCTTTAAAACATAGTTCCGTATATAGCAGCAACAGTAATTTTAGCTGGATTCGCAATTATACTGAATTAATTTGTTACTCTTACTTGCCTCTATATTGATGTTGTATTACAAAATAGGCATAAACTTCAAACATTGGGTTTTAACAAAGAAAATACACGTTTCCCCCTGCTTGAACTACCTGCTATATTATTACTTTTAATAAAATTCCCTATTTTGACTTTGAATTGTTCATAAATCTTTAGTTTTTAAATAGTTAAACTTGAACGAACTCTCTATGTTTGATAGTTAAACATTCAGGCTTTAATGAACTCTCTCTTTCTATTTTTAATAGTTTAGCTTAGCGTAATACAGCTTTTTTATTCTTTTTTTTGTTTGGACATACTACGAAGGCCTGAGGCCTAAAAATAATGCCCCCCTTACATAAAACAGCGGTGGCCTTTTTTTGGTGACCCGTGTCCTGCATTGCAGAGCGCGAGTCCCGTCGACGTTCTCCAAATACCGAAACATGCATTTGTATTTCACGGTACCTTTATAGAGGACGTAGTACTGCCACGTTCGTTATTGTATCTACAACCACTACCTTGTTAGCAGCCCGTTTCTAGACGGAGCACAGTCTGGCCCGGATGCTCCCCCATCCAAGTACTAGCCGCGCGCGGCGATGCTTTACTTTGATTTTCCTTCGAGATCGGACCAACATAAGTCACCACCGCACAAGGTGGTTAGTTATATAAAAATACATTAGGTCCATACAAACATACCTCCGCTCATGCAACTGCATCCCATTGCACACATCGGTTGATAACATATATTGGGTATGGTGTTTTTTTGTAACTCTGGTCATAAAAATAGCCATACATCTGTTCTTTAAATGTTGCTAATAAACCCATCCCCTCACACAACCCATACACATATGTAGGCTGAAAACAAGTCAAGACCTGTTTATTTTTATATTAAGTTTCTTGTTTTGTATAATCGTAACAATTTTTCGGATACAACGATTGCAGGTTCCCAACAGCTCGCCCCATTTCGCTTAAACAAAATATCTTACAGAAAATTACTTGTTAATATGAAGTAATTTCTGGCTATACACTTAAAACTAGCTTCTATTGCGATACACTTAAAACTTTTACGTATTAGTATACATTACATATACAGTTGAGCCTAGAGAGATAGTTTTAAGAAATATGACACGGTTGCGACGTAAAAATGGTTCGAAATAAGGAGCATAACCATACAGTGAAGCAAGAAGTCAAGTTAATAAGCTTTCTAAAGCGCAGCAAAGTTCCTGAAGAAGAGGTTTGTTCCCAAGAGGTATGAAAGTTCAATATCCTAGAGCAGTAATTAAAATCTAAAGTTGTGATCTTAACCAAAACTTAACGGCATAACTGAGCAACCCTAAAGAAATCAGAAATTAATTGAGGCAAGAAGTCTTTGACTGATAAAAATTTTACGTTATAATATCTGCTATGTGGTTCATTATCTAGCTGTGATTTTGCCTAAATTTGTGCAGCTGCAGAAAACTCAAAAACTCAAACTCAAATATACTTTATTGTTAAATGAACATATAGTCCTTGCCAACAAAGGAAGGACTATAAAAATAAAAATATTGGGGTCTAATCATTGGAAAAATAAAATTAATAAATATACACTATAAACTAACTAACTACAGGTTATACAAAAAGGAACAAATATAACCATAATAACATCCACCAATAAATATATAATATAATAAAATAAAAAACAAAAATATTTTTAGATGAAGTAACAGAAATTCACCAAAAAAAAACTTTTAAATCACATATACATATTTTAGAAAAGCAAATTGCTATGACTTACAAACACATCTGATAAAAAAAACCCCAACACTTTGGATCCGGTTACTTATTTCTATTTTAGCTACATGTTGCAAAATTATTTAGTTAAATTAAAAGTTAATTATTAGGAATCTTATTAACTTAATGACCCAACATTTTATTTTTGAATAATCTAAAAAGTTTTAAAATCAGGCAGTGTTCAAAAAACGCATGCTTCTGGTGAATACAAATTATTATATTGACGAAATGAACTAACTTGGGAGTAAAAAAGTTTCTCCGGTTCACTAAAATAAAATACTTAACTCAGTCCGGCACTGCACATAATTTCTTACGAGAACCATTTTTTGTACTCAAAAGAATGTTGCATGTGCTCTAATTTTAAGGTTCTTTCCAAATTTTATCCGTTTTTGTAAGAACCATTCTAAGACGGCAAATCAAAGAGAAATTGCTAAATTATTTAAACCGAAAGCCACCTATCATTTCATAGTATATTTAAAATTAGTTATAATCCCAGGACAGAAATATTTTAATAAATTCAATCCAAAAAAGAAGTTGTGCTTCAATATATACATGTAAATCTGGATTATTACTAAATATAAATGGATCAATTAAAAAATATATATACTTACGAACTTGTGACTCCGTAGAAAGCTCCAGCCTCATCCTGTATATTTGAGTTAAGGTCCGCCCAAAATTTAACCAAAAAGAAAGCGTTCTGAGGACCTTTATCGTAAAGTTCCTTGAGACCGCCTTTTTTCTCGGGAAATTTGTCGTATATTTGCCGGACATCAACTGCTTCGAGAAGGGGATCAGTGTAGGACAACGTAGGACCTCCTATATGTACGAACAGGTGTTTGGGATACTGAAAAAATAACGAAGTTAAAACTTGGACTCAACCAAAGAGATAATTAAGAAAAAATACTTTTATAGGTATATTAGACTATAATTCCTTCGAAAGAAAAATGTGTTTAAATGTTGTAAATATATTCCGGTATTTACTAAAAATTATTATGCATTGTGATAGGTATTTCATGCGGTTTATTCTCCATAGAATGACAGGTCTAAGTTGCCTGGAATATCTAGTTAACCTAGGCGTACTTGCGATTTGTCGCACCATTGTTTAGTCGTACAGCGGGAACTTTACAATCGGACAACACGCACATACGACACAAAATGACTAAATATTCGTCTGCGCGCCTAGACTTAAAACTACGCATTGCGTTCAAATGTCACTAATCGCATCTGATAAGAATTAATGCTCAAACATATTCTTCTACATTTTGGTTCTATTTATTCACTATTTTCACTCCTTGCGCAATAGAACGGCTAGACAATGCTACAAAGGAAATGGGAAGGCAACATTGACATTCTCGGGATTAGTGAAACCAGACGGCCAAACAGTGGAAAATATCAAAAAAGCGGAATCACCTACTTCTACTGATTACAGGAGCGGAGTATATTTTATGATCATCGATCCAAATAAACTATCTGCTTAACTCCAAACCTGTGAACCTCAATATTATACAAATATACGCACCCACAGAAGATAAACCGGATGACGACGCTGAACCTGAAAAATTTTATGAACCAGTTTGAGATGTGGTTAAGTCATTAAAGCTACATAATATTATTATAATACTCGGAAACTAACAGGAAACTAGAAGAAGGTAGCATAGATAGCCTAGCAGGAGAGTTCGGACTGGTCAAGAGAAAAGACCGAGGCTAACTGCCTAAATAATTCAGTAAAAAAGAAAACCTAATACGTAAGAAAACCTTTTATAAGATTCAACCGAGACGTTTATATACATGGATATCTTCTCAAGATGTTATTAGAACGGAATTAGATTCATTATATCTCGATCAGTTGTAAATATAAGCAGAACCGGCCACCAGCGAAAATATGAAGTTGTAGAGACTATGAAGAGAAAGCGATTCAATGGAGGAAGAAAATCCAAGTGGCATTTGAAAAACTGGAAATATCCAGACCGCCAGGCCGCGCAGACACTTCTAAGAGAGATAAAATACCCGATTAAATGGAAGAACGTCGCACCGCCTTGAAAAACTTCAAAAACAGTATAGCAAATTAAATCGAAGCGTATAACAAAAATGCCAACAAGCGAAAGAGAAATGGGTTGTTATAGAATGTGAAAAGGCGGAAAGGTTAGATGAACTGCATGATTCCTTCAACTTCATTAAAAAAACTAAACCGAAAAAAACTCCTTCAAAACTGAATCAGGAAAGCGCATTTTAGTTCCAGAAGACCTAAGAGTGGTTTGGACACCTAAAGTTTTAGATGAATTGGAACAGGAAGCACAAGTCATCAAGGTTATGAATAAACCAAAAAAGTCCCGGCCACGACAATGTGCATGCAGAGGTTCAGCTACGAGGTAGAAAATACCTGACCTACCTCTTCAACAAAATATATGAATCAAGAAAAATTCCAATAGTTAAAGTCAACATTTATAAATTTTATTAAAAAGAGTTTCCACAAACAATGCGGCGACTTCAGATTCATAAGTCATGCTCTTAAAGCCTGCTTTCAAATAATACACCCAGAATCTATACCAAATGTGATGAGATAAGTGGAGAGTTGCAAGAGTCCATCAAGGGCACAAAAGAAACAGAAAATATCAGAATAGCAAAGACGCTATATTGGCAACAGACATCAGAGGTGAGAGTTAACGAAGATATAAATACGCAAATTTTGAATTTCCGTAGTCCTGTTTAATATTTATGTAAAGAATAGTTTGCAATTAGTGCTACAAGAAGAAAATAGATGGATTCTAGTAAACGGTGTCCCAATCGACTAGAGAATTTTCAATGCACATTGTCCAAAACTAACGAAATAATGAAGGGTTTTGGACTCACCAGGAAAGAAAATTATGGTAATAAGTACGAAACAACAGCTAATTATTAACATTCGTATTGACGATGGGAACTTAAGAAAACTATCACACTTTAAATATATACGCTTCACACAAAACTAGAAGTGGAACTGCAATTGAAGAGGTGAAAATAAATTCCGGATTCGCTTACGACCACCTTTTTAAATTTTTTTTTCTGGAATGTAATTTCCAATCACAGTGGTCAAATGCTACGTATGGCCAAATTTAATTTATGGAGTAGAGGCCTTGTCACTTAAGGTTAAGATCATGAACCGTATAGACGTCTTCGAAATGTGGACCCTATAAAAGCTGCTTCGAATACCTTGAACCGCTCACATGACTAACGAAGAAGTACTAAGAGCAGCTGAAGTGAAAACAATCTCCGGGGCGAAATATAAGAGACTGATGCGAATAAGGGAAGCAATGACATTTTTCCGTAGAGCAGAAAGAGGCACACTGTATATATGACGAAAAAGACAACCCGCTACTACAAATCGGTTGTCTATATAACAAAACAACAATATTAATGATGATACCAAATGATACACTGATAATAAATTATTTTTCATTATGTTTTAGTAATATTAAAGCAGAACTTACAAAAACTATGAACAGAACTTATTTGTCGAACATGCATTACTTTTATTGTTGATTTTTTAGCCAGTTTCGACTAGTTAGTATCTCTAGTCGTATTCAAGCGCAAACTCTCAATATATTAACTAGTCGAACCGTGGTGAAGAAATCAACAATAAAGATAATGCAACTCACGACAAGTAAGTTCTTTTCACAATCATAGATTATCTACCAATTTTAATGAATCACAAAAAATAAATTAACTTTAAGTTAATTAAATGATCAGTATTTTTATGCAAAAAACACTAACATTCCGAAATTTCGAAACTAAATAACATCTAAATACAGCATATTCAGAACTTACCGCTTCTTCTCTACTCTGAGACTCCATAAAGGCCGAAAATTCCACCAGTCTCAATTTGTGCGTGGCGATGGCTCGTCCTTCCCAGACTGGTGGTGGTGCTGCCTGCAAAGGCCCCACGTCTCCTGCAGATACTGCTGTAGCTGGTTTACCAGGATAAGCAGCCTGTGCGAACGGCTTCACACTAAAGTTAAGCTTGATTAATTTGTACATATTAATATTAATCGTTTAGTAATCAAAATGTTCCTCGTTATTTGCTAAATTCGCCCAGTACAGCATTTTTATTAATATAGAATAATATGAACATCTAATAGAAAATACCCAACAAACATATATCTGATGGATGGAGTTTCGTCAGATTTGAAAACTATAGTAACGATGCTGGGTCATCTAATCAAAGCAGTGACGTTAAATTTATTGCACATTGTCCGAATAAACAATGCCACATGGACAGAACTCTAACTATCATAAAACTAACATTTAAAATTTCCTGCAAAAATCATCAAACATACCCTCTAGATCAATATTTAACAAATTTAGTAACTTAACACTGATAAAATATTTCTCAAGTTTTATTTTTTACCAATTCTCAAAAACTTGAAACGTCCTTTGTTTCTCGAAATGTCGTCCAACGGTTTGGTTAAACCAACCGTTACAAAAAGTACTTTTCAATGTCAAAATGATTTTTTTACAGATGTCGCCTTGTCTTCTTTAGATCGATCTATAGAATTATAATTTTTTTTAACAGATATGTCAAACATATATCAGCTCATGGCTATTTCTCACAAAGCAACCTCTTCGTTACAGCAGTTTTTTTATCAAAAAAAAAAAAACAGAAAAGAACTACTTTTAGCAAAACCTTATGTTGATTTCATTTTAATTCTCGGTTTGATATGCATTGTGTATTAGAATTAAAAAATTCTACAAGACCGCAAAGTTTTCTCCAGCACACTACAAGGACTGAGACCTTTTCTAAATGCATAAAAATCTAAATGTAATAGAACGTTTTTTTGGAAATTATGGGTGAAGTTGCAGAACCAGACGAGTTTAAAAAATTATTTTTGGCATTTTTTTTTGTTTTACATAGCCAAATCCAGGCATTTTCTCTTGAGGAAACAGTTTTAAACATAGGTTTGATCTTGACGCCATAACAAAATAGTTTTAAACCAAACAGAAATGTCACTCGCCTTATCTTTCGGTCTCCCTTCAAATTCTTACTTCCCAGACTCAGTTTCTCTCTTTCATCGAAAAACTTTTTTCTTTGTAGTTTCAAATTTCACAGTAGCTAATTATCTCCTGATTTTTCGCTCAATATAAATAATTGCAATTACCATCTGAGCTTAGAATCCGAAGAAATATGACAGTTTCCTTTATTCAAACGGTCTTCAGGGACATTGCAAAGGGAAATTTCATGTCTGACGTCATCGATTAAATAAGAAAATACAATCTTTCAAAGCACTTTTAAACAGATCTTCAAGAACAAAATTATTTAATAAAAGTAGTAAGTATGCTCACTTCAAACAAGGCCGTTAAACACATTCAGATTTGTATTCCCAAAGAGCAGGCTGCATGTGGTACGATTTTAATATAAGTAATGTTCTGTTTTATAATAAAATAATCTTTTTGAGGATGCATAATGCATATATTACAAAAATATCATACTTTAAGAGATATTAAAAAGATAATCGCCGTAAAAAAACTGTCAACTACGGACTACGGAAAAATTAAACCACTTGTTAGTTGAGCAACATGTAATGTAAGGTCTTTCTCGTTTACATATATTTCTCCAGAATTAATCCAATACAAATAAAACATTAATAACATTATTACGTTTAATATAATTTAACCTAATTTATTTTTCCTCTGCACAGCCTTCTCTCCAACTAAACCATTAAAAATTAAATTTTTACTTTTGTTGCAAATAACTTCCTCTAACGATGACTTGTCACATAACGTTGTTTATTTATTAACCCAAATTGTTAATATGCAAGTATTTAATATTTTCTCTCGATGTGAACAAAAAAAATACACATAAACAATATGCAAAAGTTATCATCATCAAATAAGCATTTCTGCTATACTTACTGTCAAAGATCTAATAAGCAAAAATAAGATATTATACTTGCCGCCTATTATTAGAAATACTTACTCTTGCGATGTGCCAGGTTGAAGACCGGGTTGCCAGAATTGCTGAAAATAAAGACAATAAAATTAATACCTACTGTAAAAATCGTATTAAATTCCAGTCGGAGGCACCAATTAATAATAGAGTTTTAACAGCACAACCATTGTAATAAGTAGAGCAAGTGTGGGTATTGTAGGTCTAACAAATATCCACAGATGTTCACTTTTGATGTCTATATGCAACACACAGCAAGTAAGCGAATAAGTTAGATGAGCTTTTATTGTTATGCGATAAGCAATTTTAACTATCCAGGCCATGTCTATTCAATCCAGGCACATTCTCAAAACAAACTCAAAATTGGCAAATGTATAGTATTAAAAAGGCACAGAATAATTAAACTATAACGTTGAAACAAGAACTAATTAGTATTCAACCAAAGTAAACTGCATTTATTGACGTGTAACACATTATTTCATAACCACTGCAGTATTAGCACTTATTTAATGGCAGAGAACGCTTGCTGAAACTTTCTGCGTTAATTATATTTATCCGCTTTACTTATTGGGTAATAAATACAATCAAAAGGTGCAATATGTTAAAATATAAGTTGCATGAAGCAGAACGTTATTGGCCTTCATGAATGGAACGGACTGACAAAAAAGCACGCCAGCGGTAGTAGCAAAGAATTAGCCCTGAGACAAAACATCCTAAATAGTGAAGAGACCTATCGTATCAAAATATTTTTTAAAATATGATCACATTTATGTAGAACAAAGCAGAACCGAAGTAAACACGTACTTAGAGAGTAACTACATACTAATAAAAGAATAGGTCAAACAAGTCAATAATTTCTTGCGGTGAAGCAGTGAAGAAAACTTTATAATTTAAACGTAAGTCTTGTAAATTAAGTAATTTTTACCGTTTTAATTATTAAAACTCGACAAAACAATTTAGTTTAATTGCAACGAAATGTTATATTAATTTAATCTGTAATATGATTTTAATTTTAAAGACAGTAAAATAATTAAGGATGAACTGCGCTGGACAAAGGCAGGCGAAATAATTTGTTGCAGGTCTTTTACTTAAATATTCTAAGCTATAACCGAAGGGTTGTAAGAGTAATAGCTTCGGGATGAAGGAATCAGTGTTTCAATTTTGAAGACTTATAAAAACAGCAAAACTGAATGACGTGTAATTCTAGAAAAAAGAAAACACGCTATATATCTGCAAACCTAGTAGTGAACTGGCTTTAGGCCATTTGCAGCTAAATTTAATTCTAAAAAACTTTTAAATATTAAATAAAAAAAACTTCTTAGGGGAGTAGTATGATCTGGAAAATAAGTGTTCTTCATGGGATAAAGATATGAATCATTACATTAAGTTTCAAAAAAAAGTAAATAAATTGCTTAAGTTAACAAAATTAAAATATATGAAGGAAGTAGGATTCGCAATTTAATTTACCACTTTATAAATAAGGAAACCTCAACTCATAAAACACTCGAGAGCTAATCTATTAACAATATTTGAATAAAACAAACAGCATATATGTGCGTATTTTTCGATACGAATTGTACCCGTATCTGTGGCAGGGCCGTAGCCAGGGGGAGGCGGCGAGGTCGAGTACTGCTCCACATAAAATGTATTTCGCCATGACCCTTAATTCTCTCTCTTCTGGCTGCCCAAATTGTCTAGCCGCAGCTAGAAAAAAAAATCGATGTTTTCTACTTAAAGAATGTTTAACACACAAAATGAACAATACTGGCCTATGAAAGTCTAAGCCATAACCAAGAAGTTAGGCCACAGGGGCTAAAATATTTTAATGTTTCAAATGTGTAGAACGAAAAAACTATCCTTCGCTTAATTCATGAAGCAACGAAACCCAAAGAAACTTAACTACATATGATTCTGAATTTTTTGGTCAGATGAACTTCTAGAAGTATTAAGTCAGTTATGGTGGCAGGAAGATGGAGACCCTCTTACGGAAGAAACGTCACAGAATTGTTAAGTGAAATATTTCCTAATAAATGAATGGAAATCAAGGATTTGTTATGTGGCCACCCAGAATTCCAGAATTTAATTCTTTTGAGTAGTACCTAACTTAACCTATCCTAAAAATTAAACGGTGGTTTTGAAAAAAAGAGCACGCCACTAAATACGAAAAAGGGCGTTAAGAATGTGCATTTAGTGTTGTCTCCACAAAAAAAAAACAGAATAAGAATTTTTGTAGTTTTTTTTGGATACCTCCGGAGATGCTAGGTTTTTCAAATTTCTCGACCCTTAATATACTTATGATGAGGGTCAAATTTTGGACATCCTGTACAATTAAAGAGAAGCGATACCTATTAATTTTTAGCCTCGGCAGGTGGAGTATTAGTTGCAATTTGCAGTACTGCAGTTTGTTTTTGAGTTTTTGACAACGATGAGACTACCAACATAGATTTAAATAAGTTTTTGCGATGTTTTAATTAAAGGAATATAGGCATTAACGACTATTTTATTGTTACGCAAACAAATTATTTAACATTTTTTTGTTATAATTTGGTTATTCTAACTTTTTCAATTATCTCATATTATTCTACAAAGTAACTTTTTGCAACGAAGCATTTTAGGTTATAGCGTGCTTTGATGCATTTGTATTGCTTTAGTTTTAAGTTGTTAACTTAATTAACGTTATTAACGAATACTTTAAAATTCTAAAATATACGTAAACTTTCGGAGTAAAGCCCCCATAACTTCACTCGTTATAAATCCTTCTTTTTGCAAAGTAAACTGAAGCATGAACCAGTTTAGTTCAGCACGTAGTAATTTATAGAATACATAATATACAAATCGAATGAGTAGCTTTTCAAACTGATTTTTTAAATAAATAGGTGTCATTTTACTGCACCACTTCAGAATCGTATGAAATTTTTACTAGTTGGTCGCTATACTACACTTGACTTTTGTCAATTGAATGTGTGTCATTTCTACATTCTCCTTGATATACGATATTTAGTTGGTATAAAGATTAGCAAAATTGCTCTACCTAAAAAATACATTGCCCGCCCTAAGTTAGTGTTCTGGCTACGGTCCTGATCCGTGAGTATTTTTTTGAATGATTCGGCAGTAATAAAATAGTAATAGTTTCATAACATATGGTTGAAAATAACTCCTCGTAACCTTTTTATAAGTCCCTTTGCCGTTAATCAGAGGTTGAGTATGAACACAAAATAGATAATGGCATAGTATCAAAGAGGTTTGGTAAGGCTATATTAGCCACATGTTTTGTAAAAAGGATTTAACCAGTTTTGTAATAATTAAAATCTCAACATAACATGATGCTGAAATGAATCCAAAAAAAATGTATGTAATTTTATTAGTTTATAATATGAAAGCGATATTTTTAAAATATACTGTGTTTAAAGAAAAATAGGGGCGAGTTCGGAAATGCCGTTATTCCGCCTGGACAGTCAGTGACACCTACGTTTAGTTTTAATAATCAAATCACGTTCATGGCTAAATGAGAGAAATAACCTCAAAAGAGCTTATTGCCTGACGTAACTACTATTAACATAATTTAAAACACTAAACTGCCTTTTATACCTAAAAAATATGCTTACATATCCATTTTAAATTAATGTTTCACGGGTTAAAGAGAAAATGGCGATCTCCTCAATTTTCAGGTGCAATTTAATTCTCTAGAGCGTAACTTACCGCCGCTCCGGGAAAAGATACATGATGCGTGTTAAGTCCTAGGGGAAACCCAGGAGCTGACTTGCTGTGCATTGCAGTAGCCGAGACTATCTGCGCACTCGACATGTTTGACATCGTTTGAAGCGTCTTCTCCTTGACCGCGTGATCCTACCAAATCAAATCGACCTTTACAATTCAATTGGCCTTCTAAAAACAATCCGTACTATACAGAAAGTTTTACTTAAGACGAACATACCTAAATACAAATTATTTCATGGTTGAGGTGTTTTTGCTGGATAGTTTGTAGCTATTTTCAGGGGCACAACCTAATCACGCGACTAGTTTTTAAGATACAGGGTGTTTGTCTAAATCCCCGTAAAAAATACATGGGTAAAACAGGGTGACTCAAAATACGCCTTTTGAAACATATAGTACTTCCCAAGAAAATGCCTTGTTCTCGATAAAAGTTATTCGCCCTATACCTCGGAGGCAAAGCGGACCGGATATTTTTTTTCTAATTTGAGAAGTACTACTCGTAGAATATATTAAAAACAGCGTATTTTGTGTCCTGTTTTCTCCACGTGTTTTATATAGGATATGAGCAAAGTGTAATACCCTGTTTCTAAAAAACTAGTCACTGGATTGGATTGTGCTCATGGTACTTTTGACCAGGACATCGAGAGAAATAACTTATTAAAAATTCCTAAGAGACTGTTTTCACAATATTGCCGCAATAGCAGTAGTAGTAGTAGAAGTCGTAGTATAAGTAGTAGTAGAAGTAGTAGTAGAAGTAGTAGTAGTAGTAGTAATAGTAGTAGTAATAGTAGGAGTGGCAGTATTTGGAGTAACACGATTTAATTTGCAAAAACTTAAGCAATTTTAGAATACACATATACATCAATTTAGTTTTGAGATCCTAATAAATATTTTTCAAGAAGTTTTTTTTCTAAGTTTTTTAAATTTTAACTTCTGATGCCTTACCAATAAGCTTTGCTATATTAATTATTTATTAAATATAGAGCCAATTTTGATATTTTTTATTTACATCAAATCCATATCAATTTCTAGGATCATAACTGTCATTTAGACAATTTGGAGTTACTGGTACTAAATTCTCCAATTAATACAAACCAGCAGCTCTAACAATACGTGAAGCTATCCCCAATATTAATGTACACTATAAATGAACCTTCCCTATTACATTTTTGTGAAACGAAATAGAAAACAATTGTTTGAGGGCTTTTAATTTAGTTTTTAATACAACAATATTATTGTATACAAGGTTACCGAGAACGTAACTCAAAGAAAAATAATTATATTTCTGTTAATGGAATACTCTGTATATTACATGTCTATTAAATAGATTTCTTCTTGCTTATGACAAATGTCCCAGGTTTGGTATATTTATCATAAAAAAATCGGTAAATTGTCTTTACTTGGAACTTCCCTCGTTATGAATCTTTCCTTTTATTAGGAATAGTGAAAATAAACTGAATAAGTAGTTTGATACACCGATTTTTTAAAAATATTATTAGACAGTTATTTTGCTCCGCCATCTTGAATTCGTACCAAAATTTTACCACTTTATCCTATAGCACATCTATCTAATTTTTGTAATTTGAGGTCAGCTAAATAAGGTTTTTTTACGTTGATTTTTTAGACATTTTATTTAGCCGCCATTTTGTTCAATCATCATGAATTCGTACCACAATTTTAGGAGTTTATCTCAATATCGCACTTAATTCTTGCACAACTTGAAATCAGTCTAAGAAGCAGTTTTTCATGCCGAATTTTTAAAAATATTTTATTAGGTCGCCTTTCTGTTCTTACATACTAGATTTTTACCACATCACAATTAATTCTTGTACAAAATTTTAAATCAATCTAATAAGTAGTTTTTCAAGTTAATTTTTTAATTAATTTTTTAAATACATTATTGAGACCATTTTGTTTTGTCATCTTAGATTCATACTAAAATTACCAGCTTATTACTCCGTAATACTTTTTTTAACATTTCACTAGGCCATTGTGTTCTGCATATAGGATTGTTACTAGGTTGTCCCGGTACGGGTACGTAGTTTCTTAGCAATTCCGTGAACAGACAAACAGACCGACCGACGAAATTGAGAAAACATGTTTTTTGGCATCTAGGTACCTTAAAACGTGAAGATCTGTATAAACCTGGAAGGGTGATTTAATCATGATTACAATACTTCTCTTTTACGAGGGTAGTAAAAACAACTGACATAATATTATTTGGCCCTAGGAGGGTTTGTAGAACATGTCTAATGACAACTTTTTGTATAGAATAATCAATATGATTATCTTCTCGGGAAGGATATACCCCACTACTACACTACAGAATACCGAATAATGAAATTATAAATTGTTCATAATTTATTACTGTTTTTGGGTTTCATGGAGCTGTGAAATAACACATTATCTATATGAAAAGCTTTACCATTATCTAGAATTTTTGCCAGTACTTATAGTATCAGGCAATTCCTTTGTCTTAAAATATATGTAATTTATCGTTAGATTAAATATATATATATATTATATACATATATATTATATTATATATATATATATATATATATATAATATAATATATATATATATATATATATATATATATATATATATATATATATATATATATATATATATATATATATATATATATATATATATATATATATATATATATATATATATATATATATATATATATATATATATATATATATATATATATATATATATATATATATTATATATATATATATATATATATATATATATATATATATATATATATATATATATATATATAGGTGAAGGTATATTTTATGGGAATAAATATTAATCAATCTCAAGTTGTTTTAAAGTACGCTTTTATACACAGTAGGAAATATAAATGAATTAGAGCGTGCAATAATAATTTATTACTAAACTTGTAGATTAACGGTAATGGGTCTATAATAAAGGGATTAGAGAGTTTTAAAGTACTTATACTGTCTGACGTTAATTTATTTTGGAACTTTCTGACCCATTAACCATCCATTGTCGATTTGAGGATACACACATATATTTATTTTTTTAGTAAATTAAAATGAAAGTATACCCGTATACCAGCTCTTTTAACGGATACAATGGTTTAATAGTTTAATACAACCTCATCGGTATCAGTTATTTAAGTTTTTTGAATCAAATTAGTTTATTTATATACAAAATTTTATGGAAGTATTTTATCGACATTTATGAAAAATCTAGCATATTATATTTATGGTAATCCTTCGAGAGCAGACTCTTTAGAAAATAAGAAAATTCAGACACCTATAATAAACTGTAGTAAAAGTGCCAGAATAATATGTTAAATTGGTAGATTCTTAAATGGAAAAATATAGAAGATATCTTATATTTTATAATTTTCTAAAGCGTCTGTTCTTAATTTGAAAATCTACTACAAATCCACTTAAGTCTAACTTTATAATTTTACATCACAAGTACACATATCTATTTTTCATACGCTGTCACGGAGTCACGGAGTGAAGATAACTTATGGAACCCGAGAGACTGCCAGCTTACTACCTATATAAAGTACCTTCACTAAAAACATTTAAATCTCTTTTACCGATGAAGTAAGTTCACCCCTTTGCTTTAAGTACATATATTAGATTATCAAAACCTTTTACAAACGAGTAATTCCTTTATCCAGATACAGACAGAAAGTGGATGCAGATAGGTTGGCAATTTTGATAAAGAATGGTTTTAAGGAGAAATTCATTGATGATGGAATATCTAAATGTCAGACGTATAACAAACCCTCACCTTCAGAAAGAATTAAGAACCTAGCAAAAAACGAGCAAAAAGCCTTTAGATAGATTACTTTGAAAATTTGGCTCTTTGGATTTAACCAAAATATTTAAAAACGAGTTGGTCTTCACTTATGGCCTGAGCCAAATTTTCATAGTCATCTATTCACTGTTTTTACAGATACTTCTAATAGGCTCCTATTATACCAGGTGACACAGGAGAGTGTACCCTAATATCAATTTGAAATTTGAGATATTTCTATAACTCCTTAAGAAGCAAATTTTCTATGAAGAAACAATTAAAAGTTACTTCCAGTTTTAGCGAAAGTAACCCCTACTTTTTTATTTTAAATAGGAACCTGTATATTTTTATAGATTGTCATAGCCTAAAATTAGCTTTCCAACGATATATCACAAGTTTATTTGTGTTTTCAAAAAAAAAATCTGTGATTACCCAAAACAAATTTTAAATTAAAGTGCTCTAAAAAAAATTTAAAAATAGGCTTATTTTGGACTGTTTGAAGCAAGTATTTTGTAAAAAGTGACTGCATTTTTCTCACAAAGCGACAATTTTGGATTTTCAAAAAATGGCTGTCCAGTCGCCATTTTGAAACCAAAATTAACCTTCTAATGGAAATGACTCCAGTTTCGACTTTTTAAGTAGAACATTCTGTATATTTTTACATTTTTGGATTCCTGAGAAAATTCTGAATCAGAATGTAACATTTTAAAAACTGTTTACTCCTACTTGATTTTTTTATAGCCATTTTTAAAAGTGCATCTAGTTGGCCATGACCGGACGCAAATTAATCTAAGGACCTGAAATGATGACAGGATAATACAATCGCTAAGTTTTAGTGATTAGTCTGATAACTAGGAACAAGAGAATTTGATGAAATCAAATTTTTGTGTCTAACTATTTTTTTTTCAAATGGCGACCCTTTTTAGACAAGCATTTTTTGAAGAAGATTATTTTGCGAATCTAACGGTACTAACTTTTTTGCGATTGGATCAAAAATAAGCTCAAAAATTAAATATTACTAAGAAAAATACTCGATAATCAATTGTTTACTTTTATCAAGTGTGCCATGGGTGGCCATGCTGGATATTAAGTAGGATTTTTTGTTTTGAAAGTGACACTTACCTATTCTTTCTGAGTAGACATACGGTTTCCTTATTTTTCTTGATTTTCAGTATTATTTTTGTTTTCAAAAGTCAAAATAATGTATACTCAAACAATTCAAGGAATGCTGCTGAGTTGTATGCTCAGAGATACGGCAACATCCAGTCCATCAGTATTTTCCATACCTCGAGAATCGTTTTAGGCATGAATAAAAAGAAATCAAGTGGCGGAAGGCAGATTTACTATAAATGAAGAAATGGAGATTAACGTTCTTGCTATGGTTGAAGTTGATAAAACTGTTTCTTTAAGAAAAATTAATCACGAACTGGGTTTAAGTCATGAATCAGCTAGAAACACACTAAAGAAACACGGATATCGAGCTTTTAAGTACCAATTACACCAACATTTGTATCCTGACGATGACGATAGACGGGTATTATTTTGTGATTGGTGGCTCCAAAATTGTAGAATTGACCCAAATTTTATCAACTTTATCTTATTTTCTGACGAATCCAGATTTACTAATAATGGAATGGTTAACAAGCAAAACACTCGTTACTGGGCCCAACAAAATCAACATGAAATGAGAGTAGGAAATTTTCAAGAAAGGTTTGGTGTCAATGTCTGCGCTGGTGTCGTTGGTAACAGAATAATTGGGCCAATTTTATTTCAAGGCCAATTAACAGGGGTTAGGTACTTAAGCTTTCTCCAAAATGAAATTGAGTAACATCTTAATGATCTACCGTTAGAAGCTTTACGCCGAATTTACTTCCAGCAAAATGGAGCACCTCCTCACAATACCAGAGAAGTTCTTAATTATTTAATTAAACATTTTAATAATAAAGTTATTGCAACCAATGACCCAATACGGTGGCCTACTCGTTCACCGGATCTCACTGTTCTCGATTTCTTTATTTGCGGATATGTCAAAGAAAGAGTTTATGTAACAGCCCCAGCCACTCTTGAAATCTTAGAAGAAAGGATTGTACGTGTATTTAGAAGTATTACGCCTCAAATACTGCATAACGTGTTGAGAGAAGCAATTTAACGAGCGGAAATGCGTCGTGAGCAAGGAGGAATGCACTTTGAACAACTACATTGAACTCAAATATTGTGCTTTTACATGTTACAGCGTTATTGAAGTTAGTTGAAGTTACATTTTTGTTTAATACTCTGAACTATTTGTTAGCCAAACATACAGGTTTGCACACCTAAATTTGTTGACGATATCTGAAGATGGGCAGTAGAAAACTGTATAAAAAATGCTGTTCCGAGCGTTAGGCGCATAGGCGTGCATTCTTTTCATCAACAGAGACAGGCGGGGCAGACTTTACGTGACATGACGCATGATTCAACGTAAATAATCTTGATCAACCAACTGTCACAATTAAAAATCCTACTTAATATCCAGCATGGATATCCATGACACACTTGATAAAAGTAAATAATTGATTATCTAGTATTTTTCTTAGTAATATATAATTTTTGAGCTTATTTTTAATCCAATAGCAAGAAAGTTAATACTTACCGTTAGATTCGCAGAAAAATCCTCTTTTCAAAAAGTGCTTGTCTAAAAAGGGTCGCCAGATGAAAAAAAACAGTTAGACCCAAAAATTTGATTTTAACAACTTCTCTTGTTGTCATCATTTCACGTCCTTAGATTAATTTGCGTCAGGTCATGGCCACCTAGATGCAATTTTAAAAATGGCTATAAAAAAATCAAGTAGACGTAAAAAGTTTTTAAAATGTCACATTCTGATTCAAAATTGTCCCAGGAATTCAAAACTGTAAAAATATACAGAGTGCTCCATTTAAAAAAAATTAAAATATTAAATAAATCTAAAGCTAGCTTTGCCGATGTTCCCCTTTCTGAACAATACATGAATTTTTGAACGGTTTTGCTACAGGGCACCACTGTGACTGAGTAACTGAATTTCTTCAAAGATTTATTGCTTAAATAGCTCAAGACTTGGGCATCTATTTTTATACCCTTTATCTTCGAAAGTGCCTACGAAAAACTAATTCAACGAGACAATATCAGGGCTCTTTGGGGGACAGGGATCATTTTTATTGGGTGAATTTTTTGATTTTAAACATTTACTATTTTTTATTATCAAGTTCACTGTTGTGCATTAGGTAAAAGAAGCGATTAACAATAAATATGTTACTTTTTATTAATTATTCAATTATGAAGAAAATCGTCAATAATTCAGAAAAGTTCATAAAGCCATAGTTTAATACATTAAGTTTGGGATAATATGCAGGGGGTTACATAAAAAAAAATTATCAAAAGTCAAAGGGCAAAACTGCACCATTTCTTTTGTTAACCGAATACGTCAGAAGAAAAAATACATACACTAGAATTTTGCGGGGCAAGCAGTTATCTAAAAGTTGTTTAAGTACCTTGTTGTATCATTTAAAATATAGGTCAAATCCTGAAGGTCAATGTCAATATATAAGAAACGTAGCGTACTGTTATTATATATCGCTGTCTTGTCTTTGGAAGATCTACTAAAATATCTATAAATATAAATATTATACTCCTTCTGAGTTAAGATAGTACGTCGTCTTACGTAGGACACCCTGTACTTATTAATATAATATTTCAAAAATAACGCGCCAAGTCTGCAAATAAAAACTGCCCTATCTATTACGTTATCGCTTGCTTTTGCACCAGAAGTTTTTATCTAGTAAAAAGGTGTGTCAACAAGTAATTATTACGTACATTAACAAAGAAAAGCATGTACTGACCTGAGTCAGACAGTTAGTTATCCGTGTTATGGACATTCGACTTCAACGCAATTTGGACATACTGATTGTTGTAAAATAAACACAAGTCGTTTCTGTGACTTTAAACAGCAGGTTAACATGAATATAATATATATATATATATATATATATATATATATATATATATATATATATATATATATATATATATATATATACGCAATACATATATAAATACATATATATATATATATATATATATATATATATATATATATATATATATATATATATATATATATATATATATATATATATATATATATATATATATATATATATATATATATATATATATTATATATATATATATATATATATATATATATATATATATATATATATATATATATATATATATATATATATATATATATATTATATAAATATATATATATATATATATATATATATATATATATATATATATATATATATATATATATTTATATATATATGTATATATATATTCATATATATATATGTATATATATATATATATATATATATGTATATATATATATATATATATATATATATATATATATATATATATATATATATATATATATATATATATATATATATATATATATATATATATATATATATATATATTTATATATGTATATTTATATATATATATATATATATATATATATATATATATATATATATATATATATATATATATATATATATATATATATATATATATATATATATATATATATATATATATATATATATATATATATATATATATATATATATATATATATATATATATATATATATATATATATATATATATATATATATATATATATATATATATATATATATATATATATATATATATATATATATATATATATATATATATATATATATATATATATATATATATATATATATATATATATATATATATATATATATATATATATATATATATATATATATATATATATATATATATATATATATATATATATATATATATATATATATATATATATATATATATATATATATATATATATATATATATATATATATATATATATATATATATATATATATATATATATATATATATATATATATATATATATATATATATATATATATATATATATATATATATATATATATATATATATATATATATATATATATATATATATATATATATATATATATATATATATATATATATATATATATATATATATATATATATACATATATATATATATATACAGGGTGTCCCAATAGTGCGTTCTCGGTTGATATCTTGATAACGGATAGCGATATAAAAAAAGTTCAAACGCAAAAGTTGTAGAACAATACGGGCTACATAACCTAAAATTATTTTCATTTATACAGGGTGTCTCAAAAATCTGTAGCGAAACAAAGTTGTGTTTTTTCTTATGGGACACCCTGTATATTTTTGCATATTTAGATTCTGCTCGTGATTCTACACATTTTTGTATAACATGTCCTATGTCTAAAACTGATAGTTTTTCTAATATCTGCCATTTTGTAAAAAATTATGAATTGCAGTGCCTTTTTTCAAACGACGTGGGCCGTTGGCTTTTTGATATAGGATTATGATTTTTGGCAGGAACATTAACAAAAGTATGGGTTGACTTTCAACGTGAACAAAATTTGTCGGCGTTGTACAGGGGGTCCTAGATAAGTAGGAGAAATTAAAAAAATTAAAAACATATATATACGTTATAAATTTGTCCTATACCTATTTGTCATAGTTTCCGAGATTTTGACATTTTTGTATTTATTATTTTCAATGGCAATCGCCTTAGAATTTGCTTTATTATCGAATTAATAGAATTTTCCGAGGAATCCAAAAATGTAATAATATACAGGGTGTTCCATTTAAAATAACAAAGTTGATATCCGAGGGACACTTTTGTATTTCAACTTTTTCTCTGTTATTAAAAATAAAGGAATTAAGGAGGGTGGCAAATCTCGGTAAATCACCCTGTACATTAATACACAGTAAAAAATGCAAAATTAAAAATTCAGTCTACTATTTTTCTTTATGTAAAAAGGCAAATAAGTATTTTAATTAAAGAGACACAACAGAAAAAGAAGTCCTACAATCACTTGATTAAATGTTCAATATGACCACCATTTCTTTCAACACACACTTGTAGCCGATTCACAAAGGGATTGTTAACTCTATTCAGCATCGCGGCATTGATATTTGTACATGCATTTCTAATTCTCATTTTCATATTCTCTATGGTAGAGGGTGGCGTTTGGTAAACTTGCTCTTTAACAAAACCCCACAAGAAAAAAACTAGTTTTGTGAGGTCCGGAGACCTTGCCGGCCATGATACTGGACCTCCCCTACCAATCCATTTATTTTCATAATTCGCGTCTAAAAATTGCCTCACCCGCCTGCTAAAATGTGCTGGAGCGCCATCTAGTTGGAACCACATCCGCCTCACTAGATTCAAAGGTAATTCGTCAATCCACTCCTGCAAACTGTTTTGCAGTAAATTTAAGAAAGGGTCTCCATTAACTCTATTTTCGAAAAAATAAGGTCCAATGATACGGTTACCGATTATACCAGCCCATACATTAAGAGACCATCTATGCTGGTGATCCAAGGGGATAATAAATCTGGGGTTTCCAGAACTATAATAGTGGAAATTATGTCGGTTGACGTATCCATTTTTATGAAATGTCGTTTCGTCAGTAAATAAAATGTTATTGAAAAAATCATGTTCTTCTCTATTTTTTGGTAACGCCCAAGTACAAAATTCAAGTCTTTGAGTCTGACAAATGATACCTCATGAGGATGACGTTCGGCATTGCTAAACCGTTGCGCATAAACTCTACTTGCTAAAAAACAATTTTGATCACTTGCGCCCAAAACATAAATCATGTTAATCAATTCTTCTCTAGAAAAATTCATTCAACACCGTTACTACACAAATACAAGAGTTTGACATTTCGCCATGACAACATTTTCCCCGTTTTCATTGGTTTTTACTTTAGGATTGTCTAAGGCATCTTCGTACATTAAGTTCTAACTAAATGTTGACACTACCTACCCTTTTATAATAGCCAAAATAGTAAATATTTAACAATAGTTGGTAAAATATCTGTTCTAAGTCTTTAGGTCGCGATTCTTAGCACAATATTATGAGCTGAATTTTTAATTTTGCGTCACTTGTAGTGTATTATAATTAGAAAATTCGATAATAAAGCAAATTCTAAGGCGATTGCCATTGAAAACCAAATAATAAATAAAATGTCAAAATCTCGGAAACTATGACAAATAGGTATACTACCATATTTATAACGAAAGATAGGGTTTTGGGTCACGAATAATCTAAAATATTAAAATACTATACATTTCATTTAAAAAAATGAAGATATGATGTTTTTAATTTCTCCTACTTATCTAGGACCTAGCGTGTGCTGCGTGGCTGTCTTGCTAAACAATCGAGTACTTAGGGTATACTTATTATTTAAATAATAATCTAGCTTTTATATTTTCGTTAAAAGACGCATCACACTAACCATTAACCTTTTTAGAATATTAAATCCTAAAATTCATACATAAATTTGGAATTTCCATAGTCCAAAAACGTACATTTTCAGAAGTAACTGTGTAAATTTTGTTCACGTTGAGAGTCAACCCATACTTTTGTTAATGTTCCTGCCAAAAATCATAATCCTATATCAAAAAGCCAACGGCCCACGTCGTTTGAAAAAAGGCATTGCAATTCATATTTTTTTACAAAATGGCGGATATTAGAAAAACTATCAGATTTAGACATAGGACATGTTATACAAAAAATGTGTAGAATCTCGAGCAAAATCTAAATATGCAAAAATATACAGGGTGTCCAATAAGAAAAAACACAACTCGGCTTCGCTACAGATTTTTGAGACACCCTGTATAAATGAAAATAACTTTTAAGTTATGTAGCCCGTATTGTTCTACAACTTACGTATATAAATATATATATATATATATATATATATATATATATATATATATATATATATATATATATATATATATATATATATATATATATATATATACGTATATATATATATATATATACGTATATATATATATATATATATATATATATATATATATATATATATATATATATATATATATATATATATATATATATATATATATATATATATATATATATATATATATATATATATATATATATATATATATATATATATATATATATATATATATATATATATATATATATATATATATATATATATATATATATATATATATATATATATATAGTGTGTGCACGGATTGTGGATTTAGGAGAAAGTCATTTATAAAAAAAACACCTGCTTAGGCTAAAGTATTAAAAAACAGTTCATATTACTTTTCTAATTTATTATAGAGGGTGCTGAAAAGCGACCACAATTTAAAAAATTTCAAAAACAGTATACAGCAAAAAAAGATAAATAATTTAAGAAATAAAAATGGGAAACTGGCATTTTTTTCAAATAATGTATGAATTATAAAATTAAGCACAAAATTCAGTAAGTAAACTACTCAAATGTTACACCACCAACTTCTGCACATTTTTCCACTTTTCTAAGCCTTACAACTGTTGTGGATTTCCTGAACTTGAATATTTTCAATGGTTTCACAAATTCGCTCTTTTAAAACATCTAAGTAATTATTGAGGAGTTTCGCATATGTTTTCTTCTTTAAATATCCACAAAAATAAAAATCCATCATAATATTAGGACCCTGTGGTGGCCAAGGGATTGGGCCGTATCGACCAATTCAAACAGGCAAATATCCATTCCCGAACAATGGCTCTAGCGTGTGCTGCGTGGCTATCTTGCTAAACAATCGGGTACTTAGGGGTATACTTATTATTTAAATAATAATCTAGGTTTTATATTTTCGTTAAAAGATGCATCACACTAACAATTAACCTTTTTAGAATATTAAATCCTAAAATTCATACATAAATTTGGAATTTCCATAGTCCAAAAACGTACATTTTGAGAAGTAACTGTCCCATTTGTGGTACAGGTAGCGTCGTCTAAATATATTTTTTCAAGAAATTAGGAATTTAAAAATGTAAACAACATTATCAAAAATCTGATCTATACGGATAAATTCAGACTTGTATGAATTTACATTATGTATTGGCTTTATGTAAATATAATTGACCTACATTGCACTTGCTAATTTTAGGTGCTCTCTGTTGCGCAGATATCTGGGATGATGCGCTGTGATTGGTTGCAACCGCATGTTATTATTTGCTTAAACAGATTCTTTTTTGTTTAATGTTGAGTTCGCTGACGGTCTGTATACATTTTAAAATAACGGATTCTACTCTTTTGTCTTTTAAGGTTATATCAAGCCACTTTAAGTTGAAGTATAAAATATCTTCTCCAAAACCATATTATTGACCATAAAACCTTTTTGTTATGCTGTGAGAATTTCAAAATAGCTATTTGGATGAAGCTGATGGAAATATATTTCGGATTAACCCTGGAAGAGAATGAATTAAGTAATGTATGCATTTAACAACTTTCAAAAACCGTATTATTTATTCAATAAATTAATTATATTATTAATATTTTTTTTAAATATTAATTAATAAAATAATCTTAGATTTAGGATATGAAACTTTTGAAAATATTTTTCATCAACTTCACCCAAATACTTATCTTAAAATGGTGACAGAAGAGCAAACATTTTTTTATAGTACAGTGGTTTGGGGGAAGATATTTCATGCCTAGCAGTGATAAGGTTTCATGAAAAGTGACCTAACATGTCCTTGCAAGACAAAACTATAAACTCTGTTATTTAAAAATTTATGCGGACAGCAGCGTACTCAAAATTAAAAAGAAACAATTCACCTTAAGCTTACTCTGAGTTTAAGCGAATTTTATTGATTAATACTAAAATCAATTATAATAATATTGTTAATAATAACAAAAATAATATAATTAATGTTATAGTGAATAAATAATACTGTTTTAAGAAGTTGTTGAATGCGTTCATTAATTATTCAATTTCAAAA
Organism: Kuschelorhynchus macadamiae; assembly: GCA_030620095.1. Classification (NCBI taxonomy): domain Eukaryota; kingdom Metazoa; phylum Arthropoda; class Insecta; order Coleoptera; family Curculionidae; genus Kuschelorhynchus; species Kuschelorhynchus macadamiae. The sequence goes on from JAUTXW010003033.1 coordinate 76,988, forward strand.
AAGTGGGCTTCCTGTGCGGTTTTTAAAATTATGCATTTTTCATGACGGTTTATAATAAATTAGAAAATTTAAATGTTTTAGGCTAAGCAGATGTTTTTATAAAGATTTACTTTGTATCCTAACTTCACAAACAAAAAAGTATCTCCTCTTCTTGAAATACTAACATTATAACAACAGGTTTTATGGTACAAAAATATAGTTTTGGAGAATGTATGTTATATTTAGGAGTATTGATTTCACGAAAAGTGGCTTATATATGCTTGACAAACAAGCAGCAGATTCCATTACTTCAAAATATATGAGGACCGGCAGCAGTAGTGATTAAAAGCCCACGTGTGCGATGATTTTTTTAACGTAAATAAAATTTGTCTGACCCAAATTTTGCACCCATTCGCCAGAAGAGATCATTTCTATAAGTCTGAGGGAGCCCTTCCATGTCACCTGAAGGAGAAATACCCTGCTCCCAAACGATTGAAGATCCACCACAGCCCATGAGGAAGAGGGGGTCGACTAACGGTAAAAAGTTGGTTTTTAATAATTTTTTAAATAGTTATTCTACACTTTTTCGAACATAACCAATCAAGAATTTCATTGTTCTAGAACCATCCACATCGTCCAAGAAACAGACGCAACCAATGTGCGTTGGAGATTCCTACCACTCACCGGATTGGCCATCTTCGAGAGTCTTCTGCATATTACTAATGGCTGCGTGGATCAGGAGGAAGTAATCCAGATCATCAAAACATCATTTAAAAATCGAATTGCGATATACCGGCTTCCTTCAAACCAAGACCTCACCATTGAAAAGAGATTTGTTCAAAACAATGTAAATAAAACACATTAAACTGTTTTAGATTGTGACACTTGTTTCGCTATCACTGTACCTTCGTCAGACAAACGGTATTTAAACTTACAATTTGGCAAATGAGCTTAATTTTTATAAAAACATATTTCTAGGTAAAGGATTTTATAGCCTACGAGAGTCCTAAATAATATTTGAGCGGACATTTCTAACAAAATAGGTTAAACAGAGGTGAATTATTCATATCTAAATGGTCTTTTAAGAGATACTGGGTGTTTTTACTTTTATAATTTCCATAGACTCTAAAAGTGACAATTTTTTACTTTTGTTTATTTTATATAATTCCAACTTTTCATCGAAAGCATCATTATTATCTAACAAATGTTCGGCGTAAGTTGAATCTGTTTTATTTTTAATAAAACTTCTTTTATGTTCTGCTAATCTCTGTTTAAAAGTTCTCCCAGTCTTTTGGGCATGATCCACAGATTTTATAAACCCCGGATTTATTATTTTTATTTGTTTTTTATATTTTATAAATTTACTTAGATTATTATTTGTTTTAAATGCAATTTTAATGATTTTTTACGCAGTATAGAAGCCACCTTTTCTGTAAGTTTACCGATATAAGTAAGTATCTTATATTTTTTTTTCTGTGGATGGTAAAGGGTAAACTTCTGAAAGTTTTTTTCAATAGTTTTTTTATTTAAAATATTATCAATTATTTTGGCATCATATCCATCGTTAACTGCTATATGTTTAATTAGGTTTAATTCTTTTTGAAAATTATCTTTGTTTAAAGATATATTAGTTAATCTGTATATCATGCTATGAAATCCTGCTAGTTTGTGTGCTAATGGGTGCATTGATTTATTATTGATGGTTGTGTCTGCATCTATGAAAAATGTGTTTGTTTGCTTCTTTGTTATATTCAAATCAATCAAAAGTTTATAGAGCTATTAGTTCCTATTTTGACAGTAAATTGTATATTTTTGTGTATGGTATTTAAATCTTTTAAAAATAGTTAAGCTGTCTCATCGTGCCAGTAAAACAGACCAATATATCGGCGATGTATCTATACCAATAGAGACATTTTTGAAACAAATGGTTTATTTTAATTTTTTCTTCCAAATTATGAATAAATATTTCAGCCAAGAGTGGACTTAAAGGGTTCCCTATAATAAGACCTTCCTTGGCTGAAAATAACTCATCATTAAACTGGAAGTAATTTTGGTTCATGCATAGTTTTAAGGCATCTATAATTTAGGTTTGTATGATAGGATTGGTTTTGTTTATAAGATTATTTTTTGTAATTTCAACTGTATCTTATGGTAGTATGCTTGGGAAAAGTTTTTTGCATCAAACGATATAAAAATTGAATTATTTGGCAATTTAATATTTTTAATTTTATTAATTAAATCAATCTAATTTTTTACAGAATAGGTCGATACAAAATTGTTTTTTTTTCTATAACAATATCTATCATTTTTTAGAAAGTTTAAAGGTAGGAGCATTCACAAATGAGACTACCGGTCTTATAGGTAAATTTTCCTTGTGAAGTTTAATAAAAGAATAAAGTTTGGGTAGCTGTGGATTCATGACTTTAAGAAAAAACTTATCTTTTTTTGAGAAAATACTGTTACAATTTTCAATTATTCCTAAAATTTGTCAGTTGGGTTGTTTGTAAGTTTTTCATATTCGGTCGGGTCTGAAAAATTTAGAGTTTTTTGGGAATATTCTTCTTTATCTATTGCGATTATAGTTTTTCCTTTATCTGGTCTTGTAAAAATCAGATTATTCTCTGCTCTGTGGTTATGTGTTGTATTGCAGAGCGGATAAAGGAAAAACTATAATCGTAATAGATAAAGAAGAATATTCCCAAAAAACGCTAGGTTTTTTACACCCAACAAAATATGACAAACAACCCAACTGACAAATTTTAGAAATATGTTTTAGGAATAATCGAAAATTGTAACAGTATTTTCTCAGAAAAATATAAGTTTTTTCTTAAAGTTATGAATCCACAGCCACCCAAACTTTCTTCTTTTATTAAATTCCATAAGGACAATTTACCTATAAAACCGGTAGTCTCATTTGTGACTGCTCCTACCTTTAAACTTAAAAAAAAAAGATAGATATTATTACAGAAAAAATCAATTTTGTATCGACCTATTCTGTTAAAAATTCGATTGATTTAATTAATAAAAATAAAAATATTAAATTTCCAAATAATTCATTTTTTGATGAATTTTTTGCATGATTTGGAAGAAAAAATTAAAATAGACCCTTTGTTTCAAAAATGTCTCTATTGGTATAGATACGTCGACTATATATTGGTCTGTTTTACTAGCACGATGAGATCGCCTAACATATTTTTAAAATATTTAAATACAATACACAAAAATATACAATTTACTGTCAAAATAGAAACTAATAAACGTATAAACTTTTTAGATTTGAACATAACAAAAGTAACAAACAAACACGAATTTTCAATTATTCACAAATCTACACATACGGACACAACCACTAATAATAAATCAATACACCCATTAGCACACACTAGCAGGATTTCGTAGCATGATACACAGATTAATTAATATACCTTTAAACAAAGATAATTTTCAAAAAGAATTAAACCTAAATAAACAAATAGCAGTTAACAATGGATATAATGCCAAAGTAATTGACAATATTTTAAATAAAAAAAAACAATTTAAAAAACTTTCAGTAATTTACCCTGTACCACACAAAGAAAAAAATAAATATAGGATACTTACTTATATCGGCAAACCTACAGAAAAAATGGCTTCTATACTACCTAAAAAGAGCTTTAAAACCGCAGTTAAAACAAATAATAATCTAAGTAAATTTACAAAAAAATAACAAAAAAAAACAAATAAAAATAATAAATCCGGGATTAATAAATTAAACTGTGGATCATGCCCAAAAGTGTATATAGGTCAGACTGTTAATGAGGGAACGGATCTGAAGGAGTTTTTCGGGCAGTTCGCTGCTATCCTGAGGAATGTTTCGGAGTTCCAGGAGTACGTTTTTCTTTTTATACATATATTAATATGTTTTAATATTTGAGTTAGGTTTAGTGCATTCTCTAATCCTCTTTACTAATATAGCTCTCTGTTGTTACAGGACAGCCTCTCCAGCAACTTCTCCATTTAAATTTAAGTATTAATAGAATCATAGAAAAGCATTATCATATCTACCACTACCGCGGGAGATAGAATGAAAGCCCGCTGTATTAAATATATAAAACAACGACGAGAAATGTTTCATGTGGTCAGTCTTGGGTCATCTGCATTCACTCGATCGAACACAACATGCAAAAAGAGTCGGGAACAATTTGCCTTTTGAAGGTGAACTAGACTTTACAAGTATAGAATTCCCAATTAAACTTAAAGATGTCTAGAAGTTTGACAAACAAACAAAAGTATGCTTTATTGCCGCAGGAAATTTTTTACAATTTTATGGTTAAAGCGAAATTTACCTTAACAGAAAAAAAAGAGAAAACAATGAAAAAATGAAATATTAAGCGAAAAAAAATCAGATTTTTTGGATAGGTGACCTTAACAATAAGGAAAATACAATACATATCCGAGGTGAATAATTTCGATGACATTGAAATTAAAATTACGCGACCTTAAACTCTATTTTGTTATCGTTATGCAAGCAAAATAAATGAAGTTAAAAAAAGCGTAATTAAAGTGTATTAAAAAAGAAAATGTTTAACTTTAATCTAATACGCAATAAAAATAATTAATTTTAACGGACTATCAGACAGTTCATTCCCCTATAAAATAATTTTCAAATTCTATGCTAGCAGCTGGAACATGACACTCAAAAAGATTTAAGTAAACAAACAAATAAAAAACATTTTAATGAGACTTATTCGTTATAAAAATCATAAACGCAGTAAAAAGGTCTTTCACTTTCTTGAGGTACGCTTTGTTTTTTTTTTTCGAAAGAGTGCAAACATAGGGTTAGTTTTTGACTCAATAATATTTCTGTCTGTCAATATTTATGGGTTGGACAGTGTTGAAAAATGGCAAAAATTGAAGTCTTGGTTCCTTATACTTTACAGAATTTCGAAAAGAGAGACATGTAAATTTGTTATCAATCAGTGATGATTTGGGTAATAGCCATTACTGCTTAATAAGAATTATGTGGCGATTAATCTCAAGGCAGTTATATTTACATGATGGATCAAAGTACTTGTGTGGTGGTTGTCAGGTGTATTTTAGTCCTAAAGAAAAATTAAACGCCCAACAAGAGCATGTTTTAGCACAACTACCGACTTGAAGAAAACTTTAAGCGATGAAAAAAGAAGCTTCACAATGCAACTTTTTGTCATATTTGCGAGAAACCATTTAGAGTTGGAGTAGAAAGAGTAGGGATCACTGTCACATAACAGGAAACCTTCGGAGTGCAGTTCACTGTATATCCAACCTTAGCTTTAAAGCACCTTACTTTATCCCTGTTTTCTTTCATGACATGTCAAATTTTCATTCCTACCTTTTCATAAAAGAACTCGCCCTTGAAGAGGAAAAATTGGACGTTAATCCCCAAAATATGGAAAAATATCTATCGTTTACTAAACATATTGTGGTGAATAACTTCCATAACAGGGAAGGTAAACTGGAAAATGTATTTTTAAAGCTCCTCTTTTTCGACAGTTTTCGCACGCAATCCAGTAGGATTCCGAAGATATTTTGGTCAAATTGGATGTAGATTTACTATACACAAATGTTCCTGTTAACGACTAAATTGTTATTATATACAGACATATTGGACTATAATACTCTTGATAATAACTTAATAGACCTAGAGCTTATTCAGTGTTCAGATCTCGTAGAGTAAAGCTCCCTGAAGATGCCTCGTGCAATCGAAGGAGAAACGTTGGTTAAAGTGTCTGTTACACATTTCAGTCCCATGATTTGATTCTAGGTTTTTAGGCCAATATCCTGCATTTTTAAGTATTGATCTCATATATTTACTAACAAACCGGTTTTATCCTTCAGTGGTTTTGTCCAAACAAATTTTGAATATCATTCAATGACTACTAGTACATACCGAAAACTATTACTGAGTTTTGCATAGGGTTCTGCTAATTCAACCTGCCATAGGTCACCAAAACCACGAATAGTCTTCCTTCTTTTAACGTTTCTCCTAGCAGGTTTATGAAGCTCATCTACAATCTCCTTTTTCTCTAAACATTTTATTGTGCAGCAATTACTGGTCTATACGTCCTGACTTTCTCTATATCTGTTGATTTAGTATATGGTGTGTTGGAGATAACCGTTAAGCGAGCAACACATACTAGTTCTTATTTCAACAGACTAAGACTAGGTGTGGTGTAGTAAACACTTGAATAAACAAGCTATCTAGTAAATTTTATTTTCCATCTTATCAGTTTTGTGGATCTGGAACTAAACTATCGAAAAGATTAGTGAGAGGAGATAAAAGCATCAATCCTCTAGATGCAGCTAGCAAGACCATGATATAGCATATACAGCAGATGATCACTTAGATTCAAGATTTTCTTTTATAACAGAGGCTATGGAAAGGTGTAACGCGAAATAGTCTATATTTGCAGAGAAAACAGTTGATTGGTTGGTTACAACAGCAATAAAAGCAAAAACAACAGTTAAATGAAAGTATTATAAAAGACAGGAGAAGGAACATTAAAAGAAATAAAGCATTCACAGAGAAAATATTTGCTTTTGGTAGTGGATTGGTTAAAACAACTAGAAAAGGACAGCAATGTAAACAGCTGGATAAATTACCAAAAGAAGAAGCAGAATTAAAAAATCTGCAAAAACAGCTCTTGCTGCAGCTCGAAAATTTCTTAAAAGCACAGTTGGTAAGAAAAACATTACAACTCCTCGTATAGTACCCATTCCAAAACAAGGTGGTTTATTACTGATTTCCATATTTGCAGGGCTATCTACACCGGCTAGTGAAGACGCTAGTATTGTGAAGGCTCTAAATAAAGTAAAAAATATCTATAAAGCTTTAGCAGAGTCCAAGAGACATAATGACGGATTAGGGTTATACTTACAAGAGAATATACAAAAAACTAATTTTGCCCCTGCTCCAAAGACCGTTGACAAATTTGGATATATTAAAGTATGTTTCAGAGCTATCGATACCAAACTTTAGAGGTCTTTACATAACCGATAATTTACCTTCTTAAGGACGTCGAAGATATAAACGAGCTATGAATGAAGTGATTGTGTTGTATATATGCAAGGACTAATTGGGTAGGTTAGACAAATATTTTTTAGGTTTAAAAATGTCACATAGTTTATTTGAGTCATAAAGTTGTGTCAAGCCCGATTTTAATGGGTGATAAACTTGGGGACTATTCCCTCCGGAAGATGGTGGGTTCAAAATCGGTCGAATAAGACTACTAATATTAAAAAAAAAACATACCCGATCCCCCAATAATATATCAAAGGTTTTTATACATTTTACATTCATTACTAAACATATTATCAACCAAATATAATATGTAAAATAAACGTAATAGCATAACAATAGCGGCCTTATTACCAAATTTCTTTACCTCCGAATCTAAGAACCCGCAATTACAATAAAATTAAAAATGCAATTTAAAGGAATAATATATAGATACCAGCCATTCGATTCAGAAATCGAATTCAACATAATTTATTAATTTACTCGTCTGCCAAAATGATACCAATGGAGTGAAAACAGTCCTTAGCGCAGAAAGCCTCATTGTGTTTTGATATCTAATATATATATATATATATATATATATATATATATATATATATATATATTTAGTTGTATGTATGTATATATATGTATGTATATATCTCTCTCCTATAATTTGTTTAACGTTATGGAAAAATCTTGCGGTTCAGTTGGGGCTTTACACCTCTTCTATTTTAATAAATCAGTTTACATGATAAGTGTTAAAAATTACACCTGAACATTTTGTAAAGGTTTTCTTTCAGCTATCATAATTCACTTGGCGAAGAATCTCAGCATAATAACATATTTAAACCTTAAGTGCAATAGTTCATCTGGATAAATAACCAATACTTACTACTTTGAGTTTGGCCTGGATTTCCCGTAACTTCCGCCTCGCTAATACTTGTATGTGTGAACTGACTTGTTTTCTCGTCCGAGTTTTTCCAGTCCGTAATTTAATGTATCGTGCTATGAGTTCGTTTCGTCCTAAAATAAACGGAACTTTTAGCAAATTTTTTACCTTTTTGATATATCATCTAGTCTTTGTTGTTACATTTGCGCAAACATGTTAAGTTTGAAGAATATTTTAAATGTTCTCGATAAATTATATTACTTTTATAAAAGTTTTAAAATCTTAACAATTTCTTGCAAAAAGATGCATCTGCAAGGCTTCAATTTTAATTGAAATATTCAAAGTTTCGAAACAGGTCCTGAAACCTAGTTACATTTAAGTCTCTATAGATTTAAAACACTAAGCCATATTTTTCAGCAAGTTCGTGAGAGAGTTGTACTGCACCAGTTTACATGATTTTTTATTGAAATGATCGTCTGGTTACCGAGACCTATCAACACCACTATTTTTTGTAATATTTTATTTTTTCTATGAAACCAATATGTTTTTCCTCAATAACATTTCTGGACGTTGTGGTGAGTTCGCCCCATATTCTTATAATTCCACTGAAAACTTATCGAGCCATCTGACGGAAAAGGCAGAACTAGATCTGTAGGGCCAGCTAGTTACCTACAATATACTAATCACATTTCTTTCTGACGAAATGAGGTTCCTTGCCTTAGGATAGAGAGGTCGGTCTTCTTTTAAAGGTTAGGAAAACCATTCAAAAGCTTAAGTAAGTAAGAGTTTGCATTAAATAGCGTGGTCACATTTTGGATATTGTCAAAAATTTAACTTTATCAAAGCAGAATACACTGTATGCTTTTAAAACGTGTATCCCCCAATAAAAATAAGTTGTTGAAAAAGAGTTGAAATTCAACATTTAGAATACCTTTAAATATTAAAAAACAGGCAAAGTTGAGAATTTGATTAATAACAGCTGTTCTTAATATTAATGCCTAAGTACTAAAAAGCAATTTTTTCTAGTTATCCATATAGAAATGTCGCCCTACTATACGATATTGTATTGGAATAGCGCCTTTTTTAGGCACTTATGTTATCGACCAAAAAAAACACCCGTAACGACTAAAAATGCCAGATTTCATCTGCGCTTCTGGGTGTATTCCGTGACGTATATAGACATCACTTCTGTGGGGTTTTGAGACGATTAAAAATTTTCAAAAAAGTCTTCTGTGTCTGATTTCTAGATAGGTAGTCGTTTTGAGAGCCAAAAATATGAACAACTAAAAAAAAGTCATTCCCGCATTTTAGTTTTAAATAAAATTGGCCCTGGGGGGAGTGAGGTTTAAAGGAAATGATTCATCGATAAACGAAGATATTTGTTTAATGTTAAACAATATTTAAATTTTACCATCATACTTTAAAATCGACATTCGTTATTATATTACTTCAGGTATAAGTAAAAGTGTACTACAAGTTTATTATTCTTAATAGTCTGCACTGCATCGATTAATATCTATTTAAGTGCATAGTTTTATAGGTGAATGTACACAATAAGGCTAATGACATTTTGTTACTAAATATAAGTTTAATTTTAAATAGTAATTATAATGATCCAAAAACTATTTAATCAGGATATATTTATAGGTAAAGACTACTTTTAGACTTGAAGCAATTTAATACATTTACAAATTTACTGTACTAAATGTTTTGCATGTAATAATTATTTAAACGATAGGCGAACACCATTAAAATCACCTCTAATAGATACCTATGTAAGTTGTGCTTGTGAAACCAGACGTAGCTTGACGCTTAACTTTGATGTAAAATATTGACAAAACGGTTAGAGTGTATATATATATATATATATATATATATATATATATATATATATATATATATATATGTATATATATATGTATATATATATGTATATATATATATATATATATATATATATATATATATATATATATATATATATATATATATATATATATATATATATATGTATATTATATATATATATATATATATATATATATATATATATATATATATATATATATATATATATATATATATATATATATATATATATATATATATATATATATATATATATATATATATATATATATATATATATATATATATATATATGTATGTATATATAATATATAGACCATATCTATCATTTCATTTTGTGAAAAATTCATTTTAAACTAGACGAGAATACGAAAGCCGAAATACAATGCACTAACAACAACAGGTTTTTGACATTTCATACATTTAGTCGCCACTTGCTATAGACTGTTTTTCCCATGGCTATTTTGATTGATCGAGTTGTTGATTTTCTAAATTACGCAAAAAAAGGAAATTTGAAAATATTTCGAAAACTATTGAAGATAGTTGTTTAAACTTTTTCCTTTTGGATCGGTTACCCTAGTGGATCCGTAACCATCTGGTTTACACCTTTGAGGATCGGTCACCACTGAAACGGGATTACGTTACCGGACCATTTCAAATTAGCTCTAAGACTTCTTTGTCTTACTGATGAGATCATGAAAGGTCGAAAGCTGCAAACTCCCTTTTTCCGAGATGATATATATATATATATATATATATATATATATATATATATATATATATATATATATATATATATATATATATATATATATATATATATATATATATATATATATATATATATATATATATATATATAATATATATATATATATATATATATATATATATATATATATATATATATATATATATATATATATATATATATATATATATATATATATATATATATATATATATATATATATATATATATATATATATATATATATATATATATATATATATATATATATATATATATATATATATATATATATATATATATATATATATATATATATATATATATATATATATATATATATAAATATATATAGATATATATATATATATATATATATATATATATATATATATATATATGAAATAAAAGACAGTATAAGGTCAGACGTAGTAAATATAATTACCAATCATAAAATAAAAATTAAACATTAAAAAAATAAAATTACCAATTTTCAAAAACGAATACAGAAACAACATAATAAAACAAGGCAATTCATTAAAGATAATCCTCAAATAACCATACTTAAACCAGATAAATGCAGTAAAACTCATTTACATTTAAACATTTTCTAGATACAGTAACAATACCACCAAAATCAAAGTTAATATCACTAGATGTAATTTCTTTGTATACTAATATACCAAATGAAATCATAGTTAGTGCTATAAAAGGCAAATGGAATATTTTAAAAAAATTTACAACTCTAACTCAGCCTGAATTCTTAGAAGCCTTACATCTTATAATGTCAAATAATTATTTTCAATACAAAAACCAATTTTATCAACAACTTGATGGATGTGCTATGGGCTCACCTATTTCCTCTACAATCGCAAAAATAGTTATGGAATACCTAGAAGAGGAAGTTTTTGAAAAATTGAATTTTAATATTACTTTTTTTAAGAGATATGTGGATAATTGTTTAGCATCAGTTCCAGAAAATAAAATAGAAGAACTACTTTTCGCATTCAATAATTTCCATCCGAAACTTCAGTTCACTCTTGAAGTTAAATCAGAAAACAAAATCAATTTTCTCGACCTCACTATAATAAGACAAAAAGAAAATAATTTAAAAACTAAATGGTTTACAAAAGAAACTTGGTCTGGACGATATCTTAATTTCAATTCCCACCATCCATATAAACAAAAAAGAAGTGTTGTAATTGGTCTAGTTGACCGTGCCATATCTTTAACGTCACCAGAATACCATCCTGAAGCCCTTAATAAAGTTAAAGAGACCTTGAATGCAAATCATTTCCCAGAAAAACTGATAAAAAAAATTATCAAACAAAGGACGTACATATATTATAACAATCATAACGAAAACGTAAGACAAGATAATACGCAAAAAAAATATATTGCAATGCCATACACATCTCAATTATCTGGAAAATTAAAACATATCTTACGAAAATATAACATAATTGTGTGTCATAAAGCCCAAAACCTGATAGGCTCCCTATTTACAAAATTAAAAACTAAAATTCCCAAAAATAAAAAATCCAATCTCGTATATGAAATTCCTTGTTTAAACTGTCCTATGAAATATATTGGTATGACAACCCAACTTTTAGAAAATAGAATAAAAGGGCATAAGTATACAAAGAATGCATCCACTGCATTACACAAACATGAAAAAAGCACAAAACACGAATTTAATTCTTCTGAAACCAAAATCATTGATGAAGATAACCTGTATCAGAAATTAATCATCAAAGAAATGATTCACATAAAAAAAGAAAAAAATGCAGTAAATGACAAACAAGACATAAAAAATTTAAGTCAAATATACCACAATTTGATATTTTAGTATAGTTCTAACTTCGTCTAAGCCATTATTTTTAAAATGTAGTATATCATTGTGAATGTCTGATTCTACTCTAAGGTTTAAATTAAAAAATAGCAAAAAATTATCTTTAAATTCCTCAAAAAAAACGTACTACGATAGGAAAACTTTTTTACCTAAAACTGTGCCATGAGTTGCCTGGCAAACCACTAACTTGCTACCAATCATTCAAATATAAATAAATAACCAACATGTATTTTTCGAGGTATGTAACCTTATTTCATTAATTTTGTAATAATTATTGTCAATAGTATAAAATTTTAAATCAGTTTTAGAAAAATTGTAAATGTCATTTTATAATTAGACCACTAAATGTTTTTTAAATTAATTGTAGATAGGTAAGGAAAGCCATATATACCAAAAAAATAATAATAAAGGAATGAGCAATTTTTTAGAAAGCCTACTATGATAGGCGAAACGTCAAGTTAATCCCATTGTTTGATTTTGCCAATAAACCTATACCCAAGAAAGAAGTCCAATATATATATATATATATATATATATATATATATATATATATATATATATATATAGTATATATATATTATATATATATATATATATATATATATATATATATATATATATATATATATATATATATATATATATATATATATATATATATATATATATATATATATATATATATATATATATATATATATATATATATATATATATATATATATATATATATATATATATATATATATATATATATATATATATATATATATATATATATATATATATATATATATATATATATATATATACATATATATAGATATGTACATTTTAATTTTTTAATTCAGTATTTTACATATAATAAAAAGCCTATATACCGAGCTATATACTCTATACTACACCATTATAAATATAATTTCTATAATATCAACTTGATTTTACATCAATATAAATAATGTAAACATTGTTAATATAAATAATCCCTTTCAGCCAAAAATAAAAAAAAACATATCGGTAGTATTTATTTAGTTTCCACAAGTCACAACTGAAACATCATTGCTACTATAATGCAGTGAGTTGTTTTTATTTCCAAGGTGCGTATACAAATGTATTTTAACATTAATTTCAAACTGGAGTTTTAAAAATTGTAACGTCCTATTTTAACATTTTAGTGTAATAGTTTTTAGTGTGTCAATCGATGTTTTATAGTTTTGTATTTATTGTAGGCCAATAATATCCTTTTGAAAAAGCTCTCTATGAAACGTTAAGGAAATAAATAATTCTTTTAAGAAAATAAACCAGTACCCAAGAATTTTTAACAAAAAAATATTAGACATGGTTTAAGAAAACGTACAAAATATATATATATATATATATATATATATATATATATATATATGTATATATATATATCAGTTCAAAAACACAAGTTTTTATTTTATTTGCCATATTTTTTTGTTTATTCTGATAAAAAATCATATAACTTTTACATTTAAATTTTTTTCTATCTCTAAAAATAAATGCTGTAGTGGGGGCACAATATATAAGGAGACACCCGGTTTATATTAATAGCTTGATCTTAAAAGTAACCGAAAAAATTGACAAAAACGCTGCCTTAAGAAGAAATATATTCCTGCTTGCTCTACCATATGTTTCACCATATTCTCACACTCCCCCTCGTTGTTAAAATTTATAATGAAACACCGGGTCCGTAAATATTATATAATTCATTTATCATAATTTTATAAACATAAAAGCCGCCATCAAAATTCGAAAGCAACAATTCCGTTGTCACATAATGCCCATGTTACGTTGTGTTCATTTTATGTGGTCAGCGTAAAATAAACCGAAAATAACCTCAATTCCGGGATATGTATTTCAAAACAAAAGCACGGTAAGGGATGTCACGCTCTCCATCCCCAAAAAGGGGAGGTCGGGGGGCGGTGCAGCCCGAAACTATGCCAAGAATGTGCAATTAGTGCGAAAGCGAGGGGCGCACGGTCGCCACCGCTGCCGGCGAAGAAAATATAAAGTAGGGTAGATTTTACTATTACACTGCTACGTTATTAGAAGATGAAGATATCTAGGATTGAGACCTAACGGTTCGCTAATATTTAAATGTTCTTCTGACAGTTAAGGCTAATTTTATTTCTAGCTACTGCTGCTATCGTCTTCTTTCATAACTTTGATAAAACTAGGTTCCGGGAGTGTTTGAATTCTGGAAAAATTATCACATCACTTCACGATCGAAAAAGTCAATGTAAAAACGTAAATTTTGCACAGGGTAGAGGTAAAAAAATACGCCGCCCCCCCAATCCTCTAAAAGTTTAAGTTGTTTATATTAAAATATTAAAAATCCTTTTTCGTTACGTTTACGTCATTGTTCCCCACACCCTTTCCGGGCAAAGTCCCAAAAAAAAATTTGGATGAAATAAATATTTTAAAATAGTGGGGTTCTTTATTATTGTTAATAACAATTTCATTATTCATAATTAAAAAAATTGTCCTAAGACATATAAATCACTAATAATACATAATTAATGTTTTTTTTAATTATACAGAATGATTTATAAGTGAGTTTCCCAGTATTTTCGACAATTTATAATATTGAGGGAAATATTAAAGAAAATTTAATATATAAGTTTTTCTCTTCCACCTACCGTTTAGATTATATTTTATTATATTAAGATATTAATTTGAATGTTATTACCAAATACATAAATATCTACCAAGCCCAAAAGTATCTGGGGATAAAAAATGATTAATATTTCCTCTAATTCTGTCGCCACCGTTTGTTTGCTCCTACGGTCTCTTAGAACACTTAGCATGCGCCTTAGTAACGATATTCAAGGACAGACATATGGGGGGATGTTACCCACCAATATTTTATCTTGTTGGAAAAATCTCATCTTATTGATAATACAATATGCAGTTCTGCGGAAACTTAACTAAGATTTAAACAAAAACTTTATTTGTGTTCTGGATATTCTTGCATTTTTATAAAGAATTGTTAACGATGTAGAAAATCTGGTTGGCATGTAATTGATGCGGTATGCAGTGTTTATACCCAGTAGAGGAGTGAACCGCTCCTTAAAATTTGTAGAATAGAAACTCCTTTTAATAAAAAAATAGTCTTTTCTGAAAAAAAAAAAAAAATATATATATATATATATATATATATATATATATATATATATATATATATATATATATATATATATATATATATATATATATATAATATATATAGAAAAAGGTTAACGCGGCAAGAACTATTATATAGTAGAAAAAGGATTTTTTTGGGACGACCGCCAAGTATATTGAAATTTAGCCAAATATAGACACCTGTTTCTGATTTAAGATCTTCATCAGTACAGTCAACTGTTTGAGAGATGAGTACAACTAGCGCCAAAATATAATATAACGAAACCACACCAGTGATCAGAGTCTCCCACAGGAAAATCTTCTCCGGACTTGATACTCTATTACCACTGAGCAGCATATAGCACCCTGTAACGAAACTCATAACCCAAGAATAATTAAATCTAAAATAGTAAAAGATTTAACCCGGAAGAACTATTATATAGTAGAAAAAGGATATTTTTGGGTCGACCAGCCAAAATTGATAGATTGACAGATATCTTTTTCCGTCTGTACAAATGACAAAATTCGTCCGCTATATCAGCTCTGCCATTCATTTATTTATTTAAACTAGCAACAGAGCAATAGCCGCTATTATTGGAAAAGATACACAGCAATGTTAAGATATACTTAAAAAATAAGTATCTATACAAATGAAAATAATTGGTCATGTTTGTTGGCACTGCCTTTGAAATATTGACTAGAAATTCATAATTTGCACTCTTATTTTCTGACGAACCTGCACATGTTGGAGTCGCCATTGTTGTTTTTTAAATATTGACTAAAAATGAAAAATTTGCACATTTCAATACCCTAGATATCTATTTTCAGTCGAATTTTGATTTTTCATACTTCGAAAGAGAGAAATTGTATCTTCACGCGTATTGTGTATGTATAACAATTTTGAATTATTGAATACGATTATAAATCACATAAACAGAGAAGTAAATGAAGCAAATCAAAGCTTGGTGAGAAGCACTCCCCAGTCCCCTGTCCTTTCTAGGATTTTATTATTATGTTAAGGCCTTCAAGAATGTGTTTATACGGGCAATTGGCAATTTGTAAATATAAAAAGCCAATGTCACAATTACGCATTATCTCTCGGTTCTAAAAAGTTCCAAGGATTTTCTTCTTCTATTTCTCATAATTTTTATTATAAATATATTTTTTTTAATATCCGACGAAATCTTTTGTAACAAGATTAGATAGCGCACTGCCATCTAAATTTTTAACTGCCGTTATAGTTCGTATATTTAATAATACCCCTTAACTACCCATTAATACCCCCAGTCACCCATGGATTACCACATATTACCACCTACTTACCAGGACTTCCCTTAATTACCCTCAGCTTAAGTAAGCATTTCATTGCAAAGTTAAAATGTGCTTCATCATCATAAAACAAATACTGGTATTAACAAAGCGATATACTTAAATAAATAACATAATACAGAAATAATTAGTAAAAGTTAATAATATTAAACAATATAGAAACTAAAAAAAAATAATAATAACCACTATAGACATTTAATTTAATTAATATTCGAAACACTGCACGTCAATGTAATATTTAAAAATCATTAAATTCAACGACACACATAATTAATAATACTATAAGGAAGTTTTTTGTTCGAGTCTAAACACTGCATAAACTTGAATTTTTGCTAAAGAGAGTGAAAGTCCCATGAAAAAATTTCTTACTGACTACTGCTATAAAAAATTGAGTTCAATGTTAAACTTTAAATTGGAACTGGTAAATTGATAATAATATAAATACTGTATATTTCCTTTGCATCAGACATACTATGTAAAGGATATACAGAGATGCTAAAGTCAAAATCTTTTCAGATAAAAAATAATATGCTCTTCAAGAATCTCTATGTATAAGACTACATACTTTCTGATTTATAAATACAGATTGAAATTGTTGATTACAGGATCCCTAAAAGCATATTCCATATCTGAGATGTGACACAATAGCTCCAAAATAAAAATGTCTAGCAATAGCAGTACCTAATGCATTTTAAACTGTTCTAATAGCAAAACACCCAGAAGATAATTTAGAAAACAATTGTTTGTTAATTTGATTTTCAAATTTATGCTTATTATCAACAATAAATAAGCCTAATTCCATATCTGAGATGTGACACAATAGCTCCAAAATAAAAATGTCTAGCAATAGCAGTACCTAATGCATTTTAAACTGTTCTAATAGCAAAACACCCAGAAGATAATTTAGAAAACAATTGTTTGTTAATTTGATTTTCAAATTTATGCTTATTATCAACAATAAATAAGCCTAAAACTGATTCTTGCACATACACCTGCTACCACATCAAGATCAGATGATGTACCATTCAGACTATTCTGGAAACAAACTTTCTGACTACGACTTAATAAATGGCAAATAAACCATTCGTGAATAGCCCCTGAACCCGCCCAAGTTCAGCAGCAAACTATGTCAAATTTGTTCAGCAGTAAACTATTGCAAATGCCTTAATAAAATCACAAAATATTGCAGAAGCAACCTCCCCATCATTAAGAATGTTCAATATTGCATCATATGTATTTTTAAAAAACTGAATAATAAAAAGAAGTTTATATGTGAAGATAGACATATACCTCCACTGTTTCTGTTTATGTTAACTATTTTCTTAAAATCAATCGTTAGAGCAGCGTTTTGAGACATACGTGTTAGCTCTCTATTTTTTTTTTTAATTTTTTTTGCAAGTTTCCTGATCCGAATACTTTTTAAATACTGATATTATATCCATTTTTCTAAGGCGAATTATATATTTTTAGTCCATCAGGATTTAATGAAATTTACTTGTGAATATTGACTAGTAGAAATGGAAGAATTATTTAAAAAACCTCTTAGAAATATTATATTTATTTATTTTCAAGTGTTAAGTTTAGTTAGGGGAAGCCACCTCTAACTCTTTCCTACACTATGGAGTACATATTACACCTGATTTTATCTTAGAATCTTTGTCTAATAATTAACTAATTTTAAGCCTTATTCTTTAATCATAAAAGATCACTATTTTGGCAGTTTTTTCTTTTATTTTGACGAAAGGAATATTCTTCATTAAGTTTTTTAATTAATCATAAATCATTCTGTATTTATACTAAAGAAAGCCGTATAGAATATGAAAAATAAAGCCATTGTTAGATAAACAAACAATAATTTGGAAAATAAAATTTAATTTAAATTCTGATATGAAAATCATACTTTTATACAATTTTTAATATTTTTTGATTAGGCATTATAATATATTGTTGGTGACGTGCTAGTATTTATTTCAATTATAATTTTGGAAAAACAAATATTAAAGAAATTATTTAAGGCGCACCCGTGCTGGTGACAGAAAGCAGCAGACTGCTGCTTATGCGTAAGAATACCTTGTACGAGAGTTGGGAAATTTACATATTTGTTTAAAAAGTCCCCCCCCCCCCCCAAAAGTAAGTTATGTGTAATTTGTTTCTCTTTTATTAGTTTTGAATTTTTAGTGTTGAAATGTTAGTTAGAGTTAGTTATTACAGGATTTCTGTTAGAAAATGCTTTTGTGTCTATCTATTTAAAGATTAAAAACTTGAAATATACCCTAACATAATGAAACTAAAAATATTTACAAACCTCGCAAGTTGTCGAATTTCCACAGGGTCTCTCTCGTAAGACTTAACTATGGTAGTAAAATTTTCAAATTATATCGACTACTTGATCTATGAATGAACTTTTTGGCCTATGACCTCGACCCAAATATATAAAAAATATATTTTTTATTCTTTTTTTTTAGTAGAATAGGATAGGAAAGTTAAATATGTAAGAACAAACTTTCTAAATCATAAGATTATAGGTCCCGTAAAAAATATTTAATGTTTTTTAAAAGATCAATTGATCTCCCCTCCTTAACAAATGAAACCTCTTTCAGCAAAACAAGACGAGTAACATGGGTTACTAATTGTTTTTCGCTGTTAATCTTAGGTATGTTATATTTCTATTTATTGGGTCTTCTCATTCAAAGGTAGATTTAGTTTCTGGTAGAAACAGAGACAGTTCGAAAAAAAACTGGAAAAACTAAGAAAAAAACATGTTTTCCGTTTTTTTTTCATATACATATACAAATTGGAATAAAATGAAAACCTGAAAAAAAAAACTTAAAGTATATACCACAAAAGACGAAAATATGCTTCATGCAACAAAATCTCAGTTTTTTTTATAAATAAATAATCAAAAATAGAAGACTTAATACTACAAATATTAATAATATTATTCTGCGTCCAATACCTAATAGTGAGATTGTCGCAGTGATGTCGGTATCAAAGCATATATTTTTACTTGATTTTGATTAATATAGTTTATAAAGTATGTTTAAAAAATATGTATGATATAGGCATACTTGCTAATTAGACCACTTTTTCTAGTTTAGGAGAAAAGTTCAATTTTTCCGTTTCGTTCCGTTAAAAAAAAACATATTTTTCAGGCAATTTTTCAGAAAAATTTTAAACCTGTAGATAGGAAAGATTCTCTCATACTAAGATTTTGCAATGAGAAAATCATTACTCTTTGTATATTTTAATTATGCTACTTTGCCTATTTGGTTTAGAATTTCCATTCCAGCGAATTAATTCATTGATAACACTTATCACATTATCTATGTGATCTTTAGTAATTTTTTCTCCCAAATCTAAATTCTCACTACATGACTTTACATCTTTTTATGTCCTCATATAATTAACATATAACAAAGACAAGAGATTTTACGTTTTCCTATCCGAGTTAACTTAAACATGCAATAGCTATTTTATTGCCACACGACGTGTGTTATTTATTCAAATGCTTGGATAATAACTGTAAGTAATTTTAACGGTATTTTAACATTTTTCCATCGATGATCATAAAATAATGACTGTTAAAATCCATTTTAATTAATACTGCTAGGAGTCGCATTAATTGCATATCCACCTTTCTTTTTCATATAATTTCAAAACAAAAAGGCTGGTAAAAATCAATACACCTTGCGACTTTAAACATACAATGTGCTTCGTCAGGCGAATGCCATGGAGTAATGACTTAGGGGGAGGGGGCAATTTGAAGACATACTGCAAAATGTTTATCAAATTTAATATATTTCGAAATGAAAGTTAAATAAAGTAAATTGGGATAAATCTCTAATTATAATTAATAAAATGCTTCAATCTTTACCCTACCCTAAAAAATCCACAGATTTAAAGTTATTTTCAACAGAGCGTAAAACAGGAATAAGATGTAGTAAAAGATAAACAAAGATTCTGATATGATTAATTTATTCGTTGGTGCTGCTTTGTAATTTTGTGGGTTTTATAGAACTAATGCTGAGACTAATGCTACATCAAAAAATCATTCAGTTTTTGAATGCTGAACGGTAAGTTCGTTCGGTGGACAATAGTACTGGACAGGTGTTAATACATAGAAGACAAAACGCCGTTGCCAAACAAATTTAATTGGTTCATACAATTTAAGATTTTTTTTTA
This sequence comes from Kuschelorhynchus macadamiae, assembly GCA_030620095.1. NCBI lineage: Eukaryota > Metazoa > Arthropoda > Insecta > Coleoptera > Curculionidae > Kuschelorhynchus > Kuschelorhynchus macadamiae. The sequence continues at coordinate 98,004 of JAUTXW010003033.1, forward strand.
AAGACTATGTTAAAAGGTAACAAATATGTATCAACTCACATTTATAACATCTTTTTGTCCAATTACATTTTCTGGAAAATTTTGAAATAGCACTTAATGTGTATCAACTTGTGCCTGTATGTATCTTGGTTGAATTCTAAATGCCTACTAATACCTTTTGATCTAAAAAATACCCATTATAAACATTTTTTATGATTGATATATGGTAATTCAAAGACGTGTTTTTTAAAGAGCTAAAAGTAGAAGTTTATTGTACTACAATTTTCAATTAGGAGTTATTTATTTAAATTAAGAAACATTACTTGACCCCTTGGTTACGCATCTAAAGAATTAAAACCAGAGTAATCAAAATATTTTACAAAGGCAATTAAATTTATAATATTTAGAATTTAATCATATATCGGCAGGGTTAGCACTTAATTAAAAAATGTTTAGTTATTAATATTAATGAACTGTTGTTGGTATCACCCGAATATTAACAAAGCATTTTATTTTAAAGGTTTTGTTTATTTTTTATCTTCATTTAATATTATTAAATGATTACAAATGATTTAAAACTTAAGTATAGTATTGCACACGGTTCTGCAACAGCGACGCAAGGGAGAGGTGAAGTAAAAACTAGCCTGTTTCCTCTCTATGCATAGGCGTGCCTAAATACTTTAGCTGAAATATTAAAAAATAGAATTTAGGAATTACTGTGTATTAGTGAATTGCTATATAATTCTAGCCTGTTTGCTGTTTCCTCATAGGCGTGCCTAAAACTTTAGCTAGAATATTGAAAAATAGAGTTTAGGAATTGCGTATTAGTGTACTGCCGTATGAAAAAACGTATCAGTTGCCAAAATATCTGTCTAGATAATGCAAAACATTTTAAAATCGTTTTTAATTTTTTAAGAATATAGGTTTATATACTTAGATAAAGAAAAAAACGTAATCAACTAATAATGGACTCACTTTTAATAAGCTGTTTTCTACTTCTATCGTAAAACCCAAATATTGTAATCGTTAAGAAATTGCCTTTCCAAGTGTTTACAGATCTTTATGTTTTAGGGTCCTCCTCGATGCCAAAAAAACATGTTTTCTCAGTTGCACCGATCTGTCGGTCGGTCAGTCTGTTCACAGCATAACGAAAAAAGGCGGCATATATAAAATACCTTGCTTTTTTTCCTGCATCTTAGAATCTATCATCATATCACAAATTTCTAGAATCTTGAGTTAATTACCTATGTAGCTGCATTGAAAATAATTTTGGATAAAGACAAAAAAACCAAAAACAAATATAACAGTAAGATAAAAAATACTCAGTTTCACATTTGTACTTACAATTTCTACAATTACAGATTAAAATACATATATTTTCAGATTAAAATATCTACACGTCTAGTGTAGCAACAATAATAAGTCATAGGGAGAGAAAAATTCATTATATTATTTCATTTTTGTCAGAAGCAACGTACGATACTAGGATGGCCTAATGAAATATTTAAAAATCAGCCTGGAAAACTACTTATTAAATTGATTTGAAATGGTTTGAAATGTTTTGCAAGAGTTAAGTGTAATAGAAAGATAAACGGGTAGAATTGTGGTACGAATCCAAGATGGCAGAATACAATGGCGGCCTAGTAAAATGGTAACATCCAGGTATGAAACCAAGATGATAGAAGAAAATGACGGCTTAATAAAATATTTAAAAAAAATCAGCTCAAAAAACTTAAATTAAGCCCAAAAAGCTGAAGTAATAATGTTAATAAAAATATTTGAAAATACAGTGTATATTGGTTACTAAATGAATATGGGCAAAACTAAATTGGGTCACACGTCCCTATTGTAAAATGAATCATAACCAGGGAAGGAATTTAAAGTAAAGGAAATTTACCGATTTTTTAAATTTTTTAAGTAAATTATGTGATAAAATTTATTAACCAAAGGTAACAAGGATTAAATGTATTAAAAATATTTACTATATATATGGTTAGTATGGACCAAGGGCCTTTCATATTTGAAAATAAAAAAATTCTAAATTTATTTTTAACGCAAATACAAGGTGATTTGTCAAAACCTCCTAAATTTTTAGAACTAAATACCTCAGGCACTAGTGAATCTATTTTAATCAAATTTTGCACAGTACTAGAGGTACCTGGGACTAACCTAAAACTGGTATACGACTGGCTCGGACTATATATATATATATATATATATATATATATATATATATATATATATATATATATATATATATATATATATATATATATATATATATATAACGCCCGTCATATCAGTTTTAGTTTAGTTCCAAGGATCTTTAGCATTTTATAAAATTTCAATAGAATCGGGTGAGTATTGTTTGTAATATTAAGTTTGGTTTTACATAAACTGATATAAAAAAACAAAAGAGGCGCAATCAATTTATTTGCATTTTTATTAAATACCGTTCATTGGTTTTTTTTTGTGCAATGTTGAAAAATCCAATATGAAAGTTACAGAGTGTTGATTTTAAAAATGTACAAAAAAACTAAAAAAAAATTGAGTCCGAGCCAGTCGTATACCAGTTTTAGGTTAGTCCCAGGTACCTCTAGTACTGTGCAAAATTTGATTAAAATAGATTCACTAGTGCCTGAGGTATTTAGTTCTAAAAATTTAGGAGGTTTTGACAAATCACCTTGTATTTGCGTTAAAAATAAATTTAGAATTTTTTTACTTTCAAATATGAAAGGCCCTTGGTCCATACTAACCATTTCACTATGTTCATTTCTTCGTGAAACATCCTGTATATGTACAGTCCCTTCAAACAATTTTATTAAGCGCCATTTTGTTCCATCATATAATTTATCACAATATTTTACGAGTTTCCACCTAAACTAGTAAATAGGATAAATTTTTTTATTCCGATTTTTTAAGACGGCCATTTTGTTCTGTTATGTTGATTAAGATTTTAATATTTTTGAAAACAATTATTTAGCTACCATTTTGTTTCCCCATCTTGGATCCGTACCACAAATTTACCAGTTTATTTCTACATCACATTGATTGCTTGCACAAAGTTTAAAATTGAACCAGTAAATAGTTCTTACAGGCTGATTTTTTGAATATTTTTTTGGGCCGCTATTCCGTTTTGCTATCTTATAAAATGTTACCCATACATTTCTATGTAACATTTGATTTTTATGCAAAATTTGTGGTAAATTGGAAATAAGTTTTTTAGTAATACTTCCAAACTATCACCAGGTCATTCCCATATGACCCTAAATTGTTTTCCAAAATTTGAAATTAATTGGGTAAGTTGTTTTGTAGCTATTTCGCTAACCGACAGATAGACAGACAGACTCACAGAAATGAGAATATATATGTGTTTTAGTCTCTAGGGAAAATAAAACATGAAACCTGGGAGGGGGTTTTTTTGACGATTGTTAATATTTTATTTAGCAGCCATCTTCTTCCGCTATCTTGAAATCGTACCACAATTTTACCAGTTTATCTATCGCTATATATTAATTAAATATCGCACACCACTGGTCAGAAAACTCCGCCCGGGATTTCCGATTTCAGACCCTGGCCCGTTCACAATTCAATCCCAGGAATCTTTTATTTTTAATTGATTTATCAATAATTGATCGTTGAACGGGCCGGAGTTTTGAAATCTGTCAATCACAGGTATCCTGACTACCTTGACGTCTACCGATACCTATCAATATTATTTTTGCTATTTTATTTCAATTCCTGATGCATTCAAAAAAATAATTTGAACGGACCACATAACTAAAATAATTTTTTATCCGCATTCCTTTCACGCGTTCAGACTTATGTGCCAGACCTTACGTTATTTGTCAAATAGAAAATTGTCCGAATCTTTAATTAGATGTTCTTTTTCAAAATTGCCTGAAAAAAATGTGCCAACACAAGCAATATGGCAATTGCGTGGCAATTGCGTATATAGGTTTTTAGCAACGTCTGAAACTCATATAGAGAAAGAAAAGTCAGATTCAATTTCTTCCAATATTTGAAACTATTTTAGGTACAGCCCTACAAAAAAATTTTTTTCTACTTTCGTAGTTATCAGTGTTGTATGGATCTACATATGTAAACAAAACCTGCGCGAACGATAACTTCAGAACGTTGAAAGCGATTCGTCTCAAATTTGTGCCGATGTCTCGTAGGAACTGGGTGTCATGGACGTAAAAATGTAATATTTTGAAAACACGCAAACCTACATCAGTCAAACCGAAACCGGAAATAGTTGGAGTAAATGTTTTGACATCGAAAAATTCTAGAAATAACTGGCGTAGATTCCTTTTCAATTACATATATTTCAAAAAAAGCAACATATTTAACAAAAACGGCCAAACACGTCAAATTTATTTTATTTTTCCTGTAAATAAAATATTTTTTTTTACTATACAGGGTCGTTTTAATGTGATGAGGCAGTCCCCTGAAAACGAAAAAAAAACTATTTAAGACGGTTAAAAAATCAATATTTTGTATTTAAAAACATTTTTTTTCTTAATTATACAGGTTAGGTTTCAGCTCCCTGAAAACGAAAAATAAATTGTACCTTTTCCTACGCGATACTTTCCCTATATAACCCTTAATATATGAGTAAGATAATATAATGGCTATTAATATGCAATTTTTTCTGCATAGCACAAAATAAGGATAATTTACTCTACACCAAGCAAGACTCTTCCGTAATTTGTTACCGGTCGAGACACCCCCGTTAAAATTTGATAAACGGAAATTAGGTACGTCATGCACCAACTTATATAAAAAATATTTTTTAAAGAAACTGCAAATAAAAAAGTTTTCCATACAAATCAAACTTCTTAGACTACGCTGAATATATTTAAAACACGCTGTATGTTATGACTGGATCAAATTATTTTCTTTTTTTTTTGTAAATAAAAAAGGTTTCGTGAAAAGAAATATCCTAGGAAATATCACAATTCTCAGGTTAGTATATAAATACATATTTCTGGCCTCGAATCTCGCAAATAAGTGTAAACCTTTGTTACTGTTTTATTGCAACTAAAACACAAAAAAAAATCAAATATTTTTTCTCATTTCTAAAGTGTATTTTAGAGTTCAGTTTTCTGGCCCAGTTCCACACAGAAATGGTGCATTTAAACTACGTTTTCGTTGAGCCCTAGAACAACATGTCAAAATATGAAAAAATTGACCACCAGAATTCCATGTATGGGACCTCACTAGGCATTAACACAATATTTGTTTTTGGTTATCTACTTTCCAGTGGGAATTATTTGCTGATAATAGTATACGTCGCGCGTAAGTTCTTAAAATTCAGAACAAACATTGGGGGTTTCAATGAACATGTTCCTTAATTAATAAAAATGATCCAGACTTCTATTAAAACCTATGTCTCGAAGCGCTTGGCGTAAAACAATATGGTAGGAGTTCAATTTGTAATCAAGTAAAATATGATGCACTATTGATTTACTTGATATTTACTTACTCATATAAATTGGTTTTACTACTTGCTCTGTATACAGTTTTTGCATTATAATATACAGGGTGTCCGAAATTAAGGGTCAATATTTTTACAGAGTAATTTATGTCTTTTACCTAAGGGGCTACAGCCCCATGTATAAAAAGTTGCTTCGTTAGGGGGCCACAGCCCCGAAAATGAGCTTCTCTGATGATGGTCTTTCCTAAATATTCTCGAAACGTTTAAATACTATCTTATTAAATTTATATACTTTGGTATTTTTTATATGCGGAATCGAATCAAAGTGAAGTCAAATACTAATCAGGGACGTCCCGAAGGAGAGTGGGAGAGGGAAACATCACTATAACATTTTTCTGCGTAGAATTTGTCAATTTACAAAAGTTTAAGATGTTTTAGTAAAGAAATGGACTCTTTGTGTAATTCGTTAGGATACATCATTAAACGCATAAAACACACAATTTTTAGTTGAAAATAGAAACGAAATAATTTAATCATTTAATGAACCTAAAATACGTTTAATTTTCAATGTGAGACAATTTTCAAATCAATTTTACTCGAAAACGGTATATCCTAAAGAATTAAACAAAGAGCACCTTTCTTTTTTAGAAAACCCTAAATTTGTATAATTTGGAATTGTAAATTGAAAAAATCTATGCACAAAAAATTAGGGCCACTTGTCGGAATACCCCTGATTCAGTACTGATATTTTTGCCTTCAGGATTCGCCTCTTACCAAAATACCCAAATTTCATAATCTAGTCTTGAAACATTTCCAAAATATTTTGAAAAAAACATCTTCGGAGGGGCTCATTCTCGGTGCTGTAGCCCTATAACGAAGCAATTTTCGATGTTTTAGATATTTTAGTCTTCTTTTATGACATTGATTACTCTGTAAAAATATTAACCCTTAATTTCGGGACATCCTGACATACTGAAACTGCTAAACTTTATGCTAAGTGTATACAATGTCTTACGTGTTTTCTTTTTTAAATATTGGTGAAAAATGTTTGAAATTGGCGATGGTAGCAAAAATTTAGTATTATCATACATTCTTTGAAGCTCTTATTCGGCAGATAGTCAAAAACCTGCTCTTGAAACGAATCATTCTTTTGATAAATTATTATTTATTTCCTCAAATATCTAATCAGGAATTTGGGCAAAAATAATAACTGAATATAATTATCAATATTGTCAATTTTACGAAATTTGGTATTTTCGTCCTTTGGCGTTTTAAAAATTTTACACCACTCAACAAATCTGTTTTAAGCCGAATTTACAATATGCATATTTTAAATAAACCTTCACGAAGACAAATTTAGCAAAAATTTATATTTTTTTAACTCACTTCTATAATAAGAATTATATTTAATTTAATTTGTTTTTTTACCGTAACTAAGTCTCCAATGTGTTACATGAGATACATTTTGCTAAAAAAATGGCAATGCATTTAATTAAAACACTTTTTTTCTTGCTTTTACATGTTAAGAACTGACAATTAGCATAATTTACTATAGCTACAATAATTATTTTTGGCACCTATGAAAATAATATCTATATATTATTTCTTCAAAACCTTTAAATATTGTTATTTTTATTTGTACGCATTAACGTAACTATATTGCACTCACAACGCTCATTTTAAGGAATCTGCAGCTCTGAATGCCCGAAACTTTCAGAAAAGCATATGATCAAGAAGCCAGACTATCACAGGAAATTTTCAGGGTGGTCAAAGGCGCCCGCCTCCCCTCTGGAGCCTTTTGAAATTTTTAGATTTAACTTTTGTTATTTGCTTTTTAGACTTTTCCTGGAATTCTCGAATTTCTGCGATTTGCTTTGCGAAACATGTACCCAATTGCGAAACATAGGCAACATAAATAAAATGTTTCCTAGGAAAGAACGTCAAATGCAAGATACATTGAAAAGCCAAAAATGAAACGAAGACCTGATTTTTAACTTTATACTCCGTTTTTGCTGCGCGTAGGCAAGACTTCTTCTTTCGGCCAAATCTGGCTCGCCCTTCGCGCAGTGTGACTGAGTATGCAAGTCACTCAGCTCCGCCCGTGGCACCGTTTCTTTAAATTGTGCAAAATTTAGCGTTTACTAAGGGGAACAGAGACACAGTGTTAATTTTGTTGCGTCACACCGTTCTCATGATGCAAGGCGCGTCAAGTCAAGTCACATGCCAAGTGCGTCGATCTACACGCCGCCGTGTAGTCCAAGATTACGCGCTACTGGCAACACGCGCCGAATCTTGCAGCACGTGAGCTGGATATTACTTGAAACGACTATACAAGCGATTAATGCGAACTGCTGGACCATCTATATATTCCCTGATAGATCGTCTATTCGGAGTATAATCGGTCTTTGGTTCACTGTAATGTGTTCTAGCACTTTATTATTAATAATTTGAATCACTAGACTAACCATATTTACTATATAACTTTTACCTGTGAAAGCATGCAGTTAACAAACGCTAAATGGCCCATCAATAGTAATTTAATAATGCTTGTTATAATTTGGTCAAAATGTTTGAATAAATAAATATCATAAATTACAAAAACGAAACAAAAGACCCGAGTGCTTAGAACTAGTATATTAATATAGAAAAAAAAACCACAAAACATACTAAAGTAAGCCACACTTTACTTTGTAGAGGTAGCCAGTATCAATATCCCAAAGAACTGCAAAAAGGTTATTGGCTGGGTTATTTTTTTACATATAATGTGTCGGAAGAAGTACGCAACAAATGGGAAAGTTTTTTGTTATTCATTTCTCAGAAACTTTTATTGTTGTTAAAAGTTGGTGCTTGAAGAAAAAATAATTTGGCAGTATTAAACTTTGGGTCAGGGTGGTCAAAGAATATAAAAAAGTGGATTTCAAAAACTAAAATAAAAATTTTGTGATGGAAGTTTTAAAGACCATAAAAAATGGTAAATAAAAGCTAAGTAATTTTTTTTCAAATTAATTATAGTTTAGGAAGATATATAAACAGAAAAATCGAAAAAAGATTTCTGTGTTTGACCTTAAATATCTCCTTTAACTATAACTAATATGGACAAAATTTAGTTAGCTTTTGTTTACGATTTTTCTGTGGCTTTTAAAACTGCTGTGTTTATGTTATGTAAAAAAATTATAAATAGACGAAAAGCTATTATTAATATAGACCTAAAGATATTTCCAGGTACTATTAAATACGTACCATACATCTTTCCTTCGTCCGACAGAATAATTTTCCGTCGTCCACAGGGAGGGTAGATGGCCAGGGCTTCTTGAAAACTCTGTTCAATATCCGGACTCCAAACTCCCTCCGCATCAGCAGCTGCCATGTCCTTTTCATCCTAGAAGAAAATAAAAGCTCAAATTCATTTCAGATTTACGTTAGTTTATTTTAAACGCATTTAGAAAAAAGAATCGCCAGAACCCAAGTCCATTTGTTTTTATGAAGAAATTGTCACTATACGGTTTTTCCAACAATAAGTGGGAAATTTCTCAGCAGCAAACTACTTCTCAACTAAAACATTAAACCTAGAATGTGGAAAGATGCGAACTATTGTCTGTGCTATTTTATACTTAATTTTTGTTTTATTATCCAGAATATTCCGGAATACTTAAGCAAACATGATTAATTTATATTCCAATAGCCTGGAAAGAATATAATTTTTGTTTTTTTTATTCTCTAAGCAAATGGCTTTAAGTCCTAATTAAGAAATTCGTCGATATACAGGGTGATTCCGGACTAATTGTACAAACTCTCTATGCAGATAGGGCTTCACAAGCTCTATTTAAAGTGGTTACTAAATACAGTGTGATAAAAAGAACAGTACCAAAATCATACGAGTAAAGTAAAAATTAAATCACACCCAAGCAATACTACCTTTACATGTATTAATTTTCCATTTTTATTTAAATTTAGCATGTTAAATAAAAAAAAATTTAAAGATTTCAAAATCTCAGGACCAGAATAGTAAATTAACGTGTTTATGGGTACCAACACAAACATTTACTCGAGTATGATTGAATCGACATGATCGACACATTGATAAAAACACTATGCAACATAATCTACGCTAAATCAGCAAAGAATATTTTGGACTCAGTAATCTGCAGTTCTGTGCATGATGATCATGCATAATATACACTTAATAGTTTACAGGATAGATCAAGAAGCTAATACGTTTTTAAAATGAACCCCTTGCATATTATTGTTTCATTGAAGAATGTCTCTTCTTTCTGTTTATAAATATACCAAATTTTATATCATTATATTTAACGACAACCAAAAAATGGACATTGACTTCAAATTGTTATAATTTTTTTTACTTAATGCTTTTCACCCACCCGAATGTAAGCAAATCTAAATTAAAATATCACTGCACTTGTCGTTGAATAAAAATGTATTCAATTGTTTCCATATGCTATGGATATGTACGCTTTATAATTTAGGCTTTTCTGAGTTTTGTTTTTGTAAAAAAGAAAATAACTATATTACATTAACTTAATAAATAACCTAACTAACCTATTCATGTTTTCATCAACAAAATGAGGTTTAAAATAAAAAATTAATTTAAAAAAAATCATTTAGGCCATGCTTTTTATCAAAAATAAATAGTGTAATTCAGGTTTGGTTATATTTATTTAGATAAAAAAGAATTAAATTGAATTCTTTTAAATCATGCGATAAGGTGAAAATTTTGTATGTAGGTATACAATAAAAAAGAAACAGCTTTTTCTTTTACAAACTGTAAACATTTTGAAAAAAATGCATTTTTCCCATTTTTCGTCAAAAAAAATGTCAAATTTGACAGATAAACAAAATCTTCACTTTTTACCCGAATCAACATGCAAAGAAGAGTAATGTGTTTAACAGTCATGTATGTAAGTATCTATTCATTGTTAGTTACCACCTACAAGTTAAGGCCTGGACTGATTTTCATCAGTGAGGAATCAAACGATTCGTGTGTATCCCGAGAGTGTTCTCAGCTAGATTTGCCTAAAAGAAAATGAATGTATGTATAGAGTATGTCCCAAATATAAGCAATATTTTCGTGTTTAAAACGGTTGACCTTGGGCGAAAGAAGTAGTTACACCGAAGAAACATCTATGTTTCCTCTAAAGACTGGAATAAAATTCAGCTCGGTCGGTCGATGTGAAAATTTTGAAATGTACCGTGCACGAATTTTTTTTGCTCCATTTTGAACTTTCTGGTACCTCTTAGGACAAAAACGGTTGAGCTAGTTAAAGCTCCACATTTTTGCTGCAAAATATATCTTAACTTTCCTATGTCAAGAAATTGGGTAAAATGAAGTTGGAAAAAAATATACAAAATTTTGGGTTTTAAAGAAATTGTCATTTTTTCAAGGTGTGCCTTTCTGACCCGACGATATAAAATAACTCTCATATATAACGGATTTTAGGGGCGGTAAAAAAGAGTAAAGATCGAAAAGAATCAATTTCACCGACCCTGTCCAAATTTTATAAGTTCTAATATATATTTCATGTTAAATTTTGTTTACCAAATACACGTAATTAAAATAAAACTAATAAGCAGGTTAGCGGTGCAAATATGATATCGGACCTTCTTCGGTATACTGGGGATTCAGAAGTACCACTATTTTTATACAGGATATCGGGAACCTATGTATATATGTATATATATATATATATATATATATATATATATATATATATATATATATATATATATATATATATATATATATATATATATATATATATATATATATATATATATATATATATATATATATATATATATATATATATATATATATATATATATATATATATATATATATATATATATATATATATATATATATATATATATATATATATATATATATATATATATATATATATATATATATATATATATATATATATATATATATATATATATATATATATATATATATATATATATATATATATATATATATATATATATATATATATATATATATATATATATATATATATATATATATATATATATATATATATATATATATATATATATATATATATATATATATATATATATATATATATATATATATATATATATATATATATATATATATATATATATATATATATATATATATATATATATATATATATATATATATATATATATATATATATATATATATATATATATATATATATATATATATATATATATATATATATATATATATATATATATATATATATATATATATATATATATATATATATATATATATATATATATATATATATATATATATATATATATATATATATATATATATATATATATATATATATATATATATATATATATATATATATATATATATATATATATATATATATATATATGCCCGATTAGTAGAAAGACTAAGAAGAGTAATTTTACAAAGTTATATATGTGTTTCATTTTTCGGACCCGACAAGTTACAAACTCTGGGGCTAAACTGGCCCAGTTCGATCCTTTGGACCCAATTACAAAAATATATTATTTAAGATATATTGATTCATGCCTATATTCTTTATTTTAAAAATCATTTAAAGATATTTAATACTTACATCACTCAGGTCTCCCACGTCTAGATTTTTAGAATCGGGCCCGCCGTTCGAATCTGCCGGCGGGCCTGCGACCGGCGTCCACGGAGAAGTAATGGTGCTGCCTGGAGTCACCACGCTGCCTGCAACAAAAATGTTTCATTAGAACAACTAGAAGCAAAACATACAATACAAAACCAAAGGTGTCTATAGTAACATGAAATATTTTTTCAAGTACGAAACGATTACAATACACAAGAATTTCACCTTTACTGATGCTTTTAGGGGAAAAATTATTTTTTTGTAATTAGCAATAACTATACCTATAATATACACCATCAGCAACCAGTATCTCCAGTTTAAATGAATGCACCTCAAATTGTCGGGCCATCTATTTGGTGATTGCTGCCTATTTCGGAATACTTCGTGTCTTAGTCTCCCTTCATTATCTTCTTTGTCCATCTGCCATCGGCCTACCTTGCAATATGCTGCCCAGTTCCACTTTTAAGTTGTTATTATCTTCAAAGCATCGGTTACATTAGTTCTCTATGTATTTCTGGGTTTGTCACCCTGTCCCTCAAAGACACTCCCAAAAGTGATCTCTCGATTGCACGTTGTGTAATTCTGATCTTATTTACTTTTGTTTTCGGCAATTTCAAGGTTTCTGCATAACAGCATACATGCGTTCCAAAAAATCAAAGTTCTATTTCTTTTATCAAGGTATAACAATACAGTTATTTACCAACAGTGGTAGAAGATCCGACGATAATACTGGTAATGTTGCCAAGTTTTGCAGATAATGAATGAACTTTTTTTAAATGCAACCCCATAACAATTTTTATTACGTGCTATTTGCCCGGCTGACATTATTATGGTCACGGCCTCAAGAAATGAAAACAAACGACATGGTTTCCTCGATTAAGGTATCAACAATGTGACCTGGATGTACGTTGTTTAATGGGTGAAATATTTTGAGTGAGGTTCAAATAAGCCCCCCTCCCAGATCTGACTATGACATAGATGATATTTCCAACTTAATCATTATCGCAGAAAATTAATGAATTCAGTTTTATACCCTTTTTTATTGCTCCCGATTACCTCTTCCAAAATTATTATTACTTTAAAATATCTTATTTTTATTTCAGCTATTTTTCACGACATGTCAACGCAGCATTGAGTGTTGAAAAGACCTAATTTCAGTACCTACCAAAATTAGGATGCACTAAACTTGGCTGGAATCTACATATTTAAAGTGTCCGTTTTTGTTTATCAGAATATTAAAAAACTTTAAGGCAATCGCGCTTCACATAGTTACAGTAATAGAAATAAAACATTACTGCTAACTAATTCACATAAATCCGCATTTTTTCAAAAAAATGTAATGTATAATGCATGTAGATTTTTTAATACATTAAATAATGATATTAAAAATGCTGATAAACTTAAATCTTTTAAACCTAAATTAAAACAATATCTTGTGGAGGGTAATTTTTATTCCGTGCAAGAGTTCTTAAGTTAGTTTTTAGTTTTTTTTTCTAAAGTACGTATCTAATGTAGTTATTTTTCGCAGTATTCCTTTTCTAGTCATTATTTATGTACTTACTTAGAACTTTTTTGACGATGTACTTTTGTAAGTAGGTATACTTGATTTACTCTTTTTGTAAATTGTGATTGTAAATTATACACATCTGTTTTATTGGTGAAGTAAAATTATTAGTATCATTATTTCTAGTTTCGGAGAAATCCCTATGTCCTTTATTTTAGTATCTTCGATCAAACATCTGAGATCGTATTATACCTACATAAATAAATTAGGTATACGTAGGGATGCGATATTTTCAAACTTAACATATGGGCCAAAACCCTTTTAATTGCTTGTAATGTAAGTCATTATATATTATGTAAATACTAAAACATTAATTATGAAGAATTATTGAGGCCAAGTGGGTTGATCTGTATTTTTATCTTTTGACCATTCATATTTAATAGAACTAAGCATTTTTAATATGTCGCCTATTGTACCTTATTTTAAGTTAAAATGATAGGCAATTTAAATGCGTAGCAAATCTTTTACCAATTAAAATAGTAATCGACAATCAACCTCATTCCGATCTTTAATCGATATTTTTCATCAGAAGCTGACGATATTGTTATTTTTTTTAAGAATAAAGAAATGACTTGTTGATCCAACCATAAATATATTAGTCCAATTTTTAATTAGTGACATCTTTGCTGTATTTGGACATCCAGTTTTTTTTAATAATAACACATGTGAAGTTACAATAAACAGCACAGAGTTTATTCAATTTCTGCGAAGTCGCAGTAAACTTGGCAAAAATCTCCGTGTATTCAAATTTGGTGTATCTAAGATCAGTAAGTATTTGTGAGCTCTGGCACTTTCCACGAAAATCATATGCTTCCATACATCGAAAAAATAAATAAAATACCAGTTTTAATATTATAGAGCCATATTATTGTTGGCAGTGGTAATGGCGAGCAATGAAAACTGTACAATGTTACAAAAAAAATAAGAAAGATTGACAATGTTGCGTAATCAATAATTCCCGTGTACTAATTTGGGAATATCATTTGGTATATCATCGTCATATATGACCGGACAGAGACTGTTTTTTTACAATAACTGCTGTGTTGACATATCTTACAAAGCAAGTGAAATATATAATTTGCTTTATGAGGTCAAAATAACGTTGGTATATTACCGAGGTCTTCGTTGGATCAGACGTAATCAGCCATGAGACAAATGCAGTTATCAAACTATGATTCCGGTCCTTTTCCTTGAAAAATAAGTCAACTATAGATTTGATATTTGGAGGCTATAATAATGACGACATGGCCAAACGAGAGCTCTATTTCGTTTTATTTGCCAATCATAGAGATGTCTTCTCGATATTCAAAATAGTATCGTATGGCTCTATTTTCGCCAATACTTTTTTTCTCTACAAAGTTGGCAATGTTAACTCATGTCTAGCTAGAACTTGCAACTGGCCACGTCTCAAAATTGAAAAATAAAAATGACGCGCATGTAATTGTCACTTTTAGCACGCATTGTTACCAACTTGATTATATTCAACAATAAATAATTTCTTTAAAAGATAATGTTTTTTTAACACAGTGCATAAAATGGAAAAAAATAGAATAAAATATTTATTTCATAAGACGTTTAATCTCACTCGCCCTAACCTAGGGCTCGTGCTATAAAATCATATCTTATGAAAATAGTGTTTTAATATACTAAATATTATCAAACCATAAAACCAATAAAAAATCACTGAAAATAAAAACTACCTAATATTTGATTCCGTTTGTAAAATCTGGCTTTATGAAGTTGACGTTAAACTAATACTCAATTAGTAAGTTTATCACAAATTAAACCAAATTATTTGAACAATCTCGGAAGAATCGGCGTAAAACATAGGATCGGAATGAGAACCTTCTTTGTTGAAGTCGGTTAAAAATGGCGTGAAGTTACATTTACAAAACGAAGTTACCTGTTTTTCTGCGGCATCGATTAACTTCACAATATCGCCAATATCACCATCGGATCAGAAAAAATCAACAACCTTCTCTGTACCAAATGCGTATTACATTTTACAAGAAATGCTGTATTTTCTCTTTTTCGCCCATTGAAAGTAACATTTCCCAAGAACTGCTATACATTAAAAAAAAATTCATTTACACAAGTATATTTTGTCCGTGTATAGGTTATAAATTTAGTTACATTACATATTGGAGATGTTAGAAGTAGTTAATAGTTGGCATTAACACTGAAAGCACTGAGTGATGGCACATACTTCTGAATGGTGTTCCACTAATATTACATTCGATCAACTTACTTCTTAATAAAATATTAAATATAGGTACAGTTATGCAAAACAGATATACATATATTGCAGGTTCTGTGGCGCAGTATAAGAAACGACCGAGTATTTTTTATTTTGGGCTTTTCTTTTTAACTTTACAGTTAATAATTTCTAATAACATTCTTGGTTGTTTCCAAATATAATATTTAAAACCTAGTCAAACCGTATCCTTGTCATCAGTTAATTAGAGCTATAATTTACTTTTTAATAACATCAACGCAAAAAGTTTGACTTAAGCATGCTTTATTTTGCAACATTCTCTTGTAACCTAAAACTATATAGGAAAGAAAACACCGGAAAATCCCAGTGGCTTTATAAAAGCTTTTTATGTAAGAAATTAAATTCCTGGAACGTATAGTAACTTAATATAAGAGGAATTAAGCCACCGCGACAGCCAACGTAGACGGTAGCTTGATCTCTGTTTTCTGAGATAAATAAGAATCTAATGAGAACCGCAAAGAAGTTACGCGAAGCACCTATACTAATCTTACGAATCACATTTTTATAATATGTAAAATCATGGCAACTTTACAAACAAAGAATACATATATGGTATAATGTATCTAATGCAATACTATATCTTACAATACAATATAGGTGGACGCAAGAGTGAATAATAGTACTTCCAATTTCCATTTTTTTATCATTATAGTTAGTACCAACCTAACAAATCGGTAAATTTCTTTTACCCGAAACTTCCCTCATCATATTGAATTCCTACCGATATTTTACCAGTTTCTTTCTATCTATGCCACACTGGATTTTTGGGCATAATTTAAAATAAATTCAATAAGTAGTTTTTACACTAACACACCGCCATTTTGTTACGTCATGATGAATTCGTACCACTTTATCCCAATATCACCTATAAGTTAAAGTCAACTGAATAAGATATTTTTAGTTTGAGTTAATCTTAAATCCGTACCACAACTTTACCAGTTTATCTCTTATCACACTTAATGCTTGCACAAAATTTTAAATTAATTTAATAAGTAGTTCTTTCATGCTGATTTTTTAAGTATTTTATTATGTCGCTATTTTGTTTTGCTATCTTGGATTCATACCAAGATGTTAGCAGTTTATTCCTATGTAATACTTGATTTTTGTGCAAAATGTCAGAGAAATTGGATTAGTTTTCTAGTAATAATTTTTTAACGTTTCACTAGGCCGCTATCTTGTTCCGACATATTGAATTTCTACCAAAATATTACCATGTATCCCCATAAGACCCTTCATTTTTGACTAAAATTTAAGGTAAATCTTCTGCTAAGTAGTTTTTAAGCTATGCCGCGAACTGACAGACAGACCGACAAGACGGACCGACGAAATTGATAAAACATATTTGTTGGCATCTAGAGATGCTAAAACTTAAAGATATGTAAAACCTAAGAGGGTGATTTGTTTCACGATTACAAACATTTTATTTGACCGCCATTTTGTTCCGCCACTTTGAATTCGTACCAAAATTTTACCAGTTCATTCCAACATAATACCTTTTTGTGGAAAATTTGAGACAAATTGGATTACCTTTTTAATGATAATTTTTTTAACATCTAATTAGACCGCCATTTTGTTTAGTCATATTGGATAACCATTGGATTTTACCAAAATGTTTCCAGATGATCCCCATATGACCCTTAATTTTTGACCAAAATTTGAAGTCAATCGGGTAAGTAGACAGGCTGACAGAGAGACCGACGGAATTGAGAAAACATGTCTTTCGGCTCAAAATACAAGAGTTCTAACCACACTACACCACAACTTGTTACGTTCTGGACGCGCGTTTCGCTAACCAAGTTAGCATCATCAGCAGATGATATAAACTAAAGTAACTTATCCTAACCGAGACTATTTATAGGTAAATGTGGTCACACTTGGTTGCACCCGACTGCACCGTTGTCAAGTAAACAATAGAGGGGACTATAGGGAATAGGCCCTCTGTCTTTATTTAGTGCTTTCTTACCACATTTAACTATTTCTATACTCTCAAATGCATCCAATAATCTATTATTAGATACATTTTTAATCAACTTAAGATTATTTATTCCTATTCGGTGATTGTTTTCCAAAGCATGTTGGGCAACGCTTGACTTTTCTGTTCTTCCGTATCTTAAATGTGCCATGTGTTCTTTAAAACGAATGTTTATGGAGCGTTTAGTTTGCCCAACATATTTTAGATCACAATCATTACAGCTAATTTCATAGATGCCACTCCTCTCCCTCAAGTCGACTTTGTCTTTAGGGTTTCCAAGGAGATTTTTTAAACTATTCTCCGTTTTGTAGGCTACTCTAAAACCTACGTTTTTAAATACTTTTTCTAGACCTCTCGTATATCTGGGATCATATGGGATTACTATGAATTTATTGGAAGCCTCAGGTATTTGAAGAGTAGTGGCATCTTTTAACATTTTCTTATGCTTATGTCTATTTACTAGTTTATGTACAAAATTATCATTATATCCATTACTTTTAGCTATATTTTTAATCCGATTCATTTCATTGTTAAAACGTTCTTTACTTAGTGGAAAATTGACTAATCTGTGAGTTAAGAAATGGAATGCTGCCATTTTGTGTTGACGGCAATGAAATGAGTCGGATGTTATATATCTATCAGTATTAGTAAATTTCCTATAAATATCAAATTCTAATTTATCGTTATTTCTAATAACTAACGTGTCGAGAAAAGGTAATTGCCCATTGTTCTCCTTTTCGTACGTAAAATTAATGGAAGGATATTTATTGTTTAATGTTTCTAAGAAAGTGTCCAAATTTTCTGTTTTAGTATCAAAAATAGCAAATATATCGTCTACGTATCTATACCACACCCTTGGGAAATACTTGAGTTCTTTTTTGAATTGGGTTT
The DNA here is from genome assembly GCA_030620095.1 of Kuschelorhynchus macadamiae. Lineage (NCBI taxonomy): Eukaryota > Metazoa > Arthropoda > Insecta > Coleoptera > Curculionidae > Kuschelorhynchus > Kuschelorhynchus macadamiae. The sequence continues at coordinate 116,781 of JAUTXW010003033.1, forward strand.
CTAATCTGCCCATAAACAAATTTGCAAGGAACGGAGATAAGCAATTGCCCATCGCAGTTCCTTCTAGTTGTTTATAATATTTATTGTTGTACTGAAAAAAATTTTGATTCATACATAATTTTGTGAGAAGTAAATACTCATCAATAATTTCTTTCTTCAAATTATTGATTTCAAGTAGTTCCTTTAGGTACTCTAAAGCTAGTGGTATGGGTACACTAGGAAACAATGAGCTTACATCAAAAGATATTAAAATTTCACCTTCTTTTAAGTGAACATTCTTAATTTTATCTAAGAATTCTAACGAGTTAGTAACCTCAAAGTTATCATACGAGATATTTAATTTGCCGAATTCTTCTACTAACCATTTTGAAATATTGTACGTTGGTGATCCAACAGCTGAAACAATAGGTCTCATGGGCTTCCCAGGTTTATGAATTTTGGGAAGGCAATACAGTTTAGATAACTGTGGGTTACTATGGGTTAGTTTGAATTTTAGTTTATCGGACACAAGGTTTTTACACTGTTTTAAAGTTCTTTTTACTTCTGCTATCATTTTTGATAACGGGTTTTTCTCAATTAAATCATAAGGACCAGTTTGGATCAAATTGTCTACTCTTTCAAAATAATCTGTTTTGTCTAGTATAACAACCTTGTTTCCTTTGTCAGCTTTTAAATAAAAACATTCCTTTTTCTTCAGTCCCTGGATAACTTCAGTGTTTTTACGAGAAACATATTTTGACTTGTTGTTAACAAAGTTTTTTGAGATTTGATTTCTGCAAGCCTCTCTAATGAATCGCTTAGTTGACTCTGGCACGTATTGAATGGAACTTTCGATATTCCCTATAATAGTTGGTAAACTATTTTTTACTGGAGGCTCTGCAAAATTCAAACCTTTATTCAAAAGGGCGATTTCTCTATTATCAAAAGACTGAGAAGAAAGATTTTCTACAATGTTCTCGACTTCCGAAGAAATTTGTTTTTGTGGTTTCAACTTTCTCAGTTTGTTTTTAAGTGAACACATTTTCTTCAAAAATTTGGCATCGATAACTACGAACATTTTTCTTTGGAAATCTAACCACTGTTCAAATTCTAAATTACTAAGCTTATAAGTGAGTTTTTTAAATAATTCGTATGCTTCAATTTCAAGCATACTTCGTTTGCTATACAGATTTTTAATTTCTAAATCTAGCCACTTTTGTTTGGCAAAAGATTCAACCTTCCCAGTAACGGGTGATTGTTTAGGGATCTTGACTGAAATGAATTTAGGGAAAACTGAAAAAGACTTGCATGATTTTAGAAACCAAATATCTGCTGCTATTAACCTAATCTTAGTACAGTACTTACAATAAAGGTTTTGTTCCGTTGACCGTGAAGCCATGTTAAGTCCTAACACTGGAACCTGTGGTGGAAGATAGATCAAAATACAAGAGTTCTAACCACACTACACCACAACTTGTTACGTTCTGGACGCGCGTTTCGCTAACCAAGTTAGCATCATCAGCAGATGATATAAACTAAAGTAACTTATCCTAACCGAGACTATTTATAGGTAAATGTGGTCACACTTGGTTGCACCCGACTGCACCGTTGTCAAGTAAACAATAGAGGGGACTATAGGGAATAGGCCCTCTGTCTTTATTTAGTGCTTTCTTACCACATTTAACTATTTCTATACTCTCAAATGCATCCAATAATCTATTATTAGATACATTTTTAATCAACTTAAGATTATTTATTCCTATTCGGTGATTGTTTTCCAAAGCATGTTGGGCAACGTGATGATGCTAACTTGGTTAGCGAAACGCGCGTCCAGAACGTAACAAGTTGTGGTGTAGTGTGGTTAGAACTCTTGTATTTTGATCTATCTTCCACCACAGGTTCCAGTGTTAGGACTTAAGATGTCTTTCGGCGTCTAGGGAAAATGCATCTAAATGGTAAAATTGTATAAAGCAATTGTTCTATAAGAGATTTTAGCTCAACATTAAAAAACTAAAACCGTGTCTTGTAAAACTAGTACATATTTTAATATACTTTTCTATACGTTTAATTTTTTTGCAACACGTTTGGTTTTGTTTATTAGAGAAATAAACTAGACACTAAAAGAAGAGTAATAAAGTACACTAAAATAAGCATTATTGCTGTGTTGTAATTTTATGTCACCCAAATTTATTTTATATAAAAATTAGATGTATGCATGCTACACATATGGAGACGAAAGTACCTATATGTTTTAAAAATGGCTTATACACACATCAATTTTCTGACCCAAGATTTGTACGAAGGGATTCGTAAGCTAATTTTCTGATCTTATCTGTTGCCTTTACTGTTTATTTAACAAAAATTCTGTTTTATTGTCAATAAGATAATATTCATAAGGATCTTTTTTTTTGACATTTTTTGTTCGTAGAATATTGATTTAGTCTATTTTTAACATTGGTCTACACCACTCTGTTTAGTGGGTAAAAATAAGGATTTAAATAATAAATAAATAATAAAATAAATAATTATCTTGATCGTGAAACTCAATAAAGAGCTATATGGATAATACAGGAATGCTTGGATATAAGAGACGTGGCGGGTACTGTAAATTCTAACAGAAGTACAATAAGTCGTTTGTGACGCGTTAAGTGAAAGAAAGACATTTTGGCACCAGCAGAGTAATTGACTAATGAAAGACTAATTCAGATTCAGCACTTTATAATCGACATCTAATGATGCTTACTTGAGTCCAATGTAAAAAGAACACTGATTTCAGTGTTCTGATCCCGTGAAGTAAAGATTCCTGAAGATGCGTTGTGCAATTGAAAGCAAAACATCAGAAAGTGATTCTATTTTGACGTGGTCTAATCCTAAGAACTAAATTAAAATAAAATTAAAAATTGACCAAAGCCGTGAATGCTTCCATACTATATATATATATATATATATATATATATATATATATATATATATAAGCGGCCTACAAGAAGAAATTGCTTTTGATTATGTCACAGGATACCCCACCTGCGATCGATATCTGGGCCTTTACCCTCATCAGGCAGGCTTGTATCCAGGGAGATCTCAAATGCTCAGAGATCATCGATGCAACATAATCAAAAACGAAACCGTCTTTTAAAGTAGAAAGATTCCTCGGGCTAAGCCTAACACTTGGCGCCACCTATTGGGCCTCCGGAGAGTTCCGGCTGCTACCCATAAGATTTAGGCGAAAGCATGTAATATGCATGGGTAAATCTCAAATCAAATAAAAATGTGTTTTTACACACCTTTATTCGGATTTCTTGGCCGTAAAAGGATATATGTACAAAAGCAAAAATATTTAATTTTTTGCAGGAAAGTGGTCTACAAAAAGAAATTGCTTGATTATGTCACAAGATACCCCCCTGCGAACGATGTTTGGTCCTTTACCCTCATTAGACAGGCTTGTATCCAGGGAAATATCACATGCTCAAAGATCATCAATGCGACATAACCAAAAACGAAAACGTCTTTTAAAGTAGAAAGATTCCACGGGCGAAGCATAACACTTAGCGCCACATATTGGGGCTCCGGAGAGTTCCGACTGCGACCCATAAGATTTAGGCGTCATATATATATATATATATATATATATATATATATATATATATATATATATATATATATATATATATATATATATATATATATATATATATATGATATGACTTTTTTCTTTCAAAAATATATAATGACATTTGCTTTAATCGTTTTTGAAACACTTGAAAGCTTTAAAAATGTTAAAAAGAAATAATAATCAAAACTGAATTAGCCATGGATCATGTTAAAATAAACAAAATGAGTATATTTTGACTAGCGCTGTCAAAATTATTAATAATGACCGGTTAACAGGTTATTTAAAACTTAACCGATTAGAAAACGAAACGATTTTCATGCAAATCTTTAAGCCGTTACATATTTGATTGGTTATCCGGATAATTATTTAACCAGTTAATAATTAACCGGATAACCAGCTTATTGGTTAGCCGATTAAACAAACCCTTAACCGTTTCGTTCAGCGCTATTCGGGTCGCGTGATGCGCAAACTCGAAGATGCCAGATGAATCCTTCTTTCGTATGAGTACAGGGTTTTCCCGTATATTTTTCCACCCACCTAGAGAGTTTATTTGAATAGATACGGAAATGTCGTAAATACAAAAGTTGTTGGGTTTTTTTATGAAGATTTAGAATATTATATCACAAGTGCGAAAACATTATTGGAAATGTCAAATTTTGACAGGTTGTCAGTTTTTTTAAATGAAACCCTGTATATTAAATCATATTTTTCAAGATCTTTTTTTTCCAATTTCAAATATATATACTTTTAATATATTCTGTCAATTAGTTTTGGACATATAAGCGTTTCAACATTAAAGAAATGGTAAGATAATTTGCGCTAAAACATAGTGAGCCATGGTCAAGACAATTGCAATGAACGTCGCCTTTTTGACCTTTACCGGTCAGAAATTATTTACGATCATTTTTAATATCTAATACTAGCTTTAGAGTACCTAAAGGAACTACTTGAAATCAATAATTTGAAGAAAGAAATTATTGATGAATATTTACTTCTCACAAAATTATGTATAAAACAAAATTTTTTTCAGTTCAACAATAAATATTATAAACAACTTGAGAGAACTGCGATGGGCAATTACTTATCTCCGTTCCTTGCAAATTGGTTTATGGGCAGATTAGAAACCCAATTCAAAAAATAACTCAAGTATTTCCCAAGGGTGTGGTATAGATACGTAGACGATATATTTGCTATTTTTGGACACTTTCTTAGAAACATTATACAATAAATATCCTTCCATTAATTTATTTACGAAAAGGAGAACAATGGGCAATTACCTTTTCTCGAAACGATAGTTATTAGGAATAACGATAAATTAGAATTTGATATTTATAGGAAATTTATTAATACTGATAGGTATATAACATCCGACTCATTTCATTGCCGTCAATACAAAATGGCAGCATTCCATTTCTTAACTCACAGGTTAGTCAATTTTCTATTAAGTAAAGAACGTTTTAACAATGAAATGAATCGGATTAAAAATATAGCTAAAAGTAATGGATATAATGATGGTTTTGTACATAAATTAGTAAATAGACATAAGCATAAGAAAATGTTAAAAGATGCCACTACTCTTCAAACACCTGAGGCTTCCAATAAATGCATAGTAATCGCATATGATCCCAGATATACGAGAGGTCTAAAAAAGTATTTAAAAACGTAGTTTTTAGAGTAGCCTACAAAACGGAGAATAGTTTGAAAAATCTCCTTGGAAACCCCAAAGACAAAGTCGACTTGAGGGAAAGGAGTGGCATCTATGAAATTAGCTGTAATGACTGCGATCTAAAATATGTTGGGCAAACTAAACGCTCCATAAACATTCGTTTTAAAGAACACATGGCACATTTAAGATACGGAAGAACAGAAAAGTCAAGCGTTGCCCAACATGCTTTGGAAAACAATCACCGAATAGGAATAAATAATCTTAAGTTGATTAAAAATGTATCTAATAATAGATTATTTGATGCATTTGAGAGTATATAAATAGTTAAATGTGGTAAGAAAGCACTAAATAAAGACAAGACCTATAAATAGTCTCGGTTATGATAAGTTACTTTAGTTTATATCATCTGCTGATGATGCTAACTTGGTTAGCGAAACGCGCGTCCAGAACGTAACAAGTTGTGGTGTAGGGTGGTTATAACTCTTGTATTTTGATTTAAAACGCGAAGATTTGAAAAAATATCGGAGGGTGACTTAAAAAAAAAACAGAACGGAACAAGTTGTGGTGTAGTGTGGTTAGAACTCTTGTATTTTGATCTATCTTCCACCACAGGTTCCAGTGTTAGGACTATATATACTTGAAATTAGAAAAAAAAAGATCTTCAAGAATATGATTTAATATACAGGGTGTTTTATTTAAAAAAACTGACAACCTGTCAAAATTTGACATTTCTAATAATATTTTTGCACTAATGATATAATATTCTAAATCTTCATAAAAAACCCAACAACTTTTGTATTTACGACATTTGCGTATCTATTCAAATAAACTCTCTAGGTGGGTTGAAAGATATACGGGAGAACCCTGTGCATTAGAAAATCAGATCTCGGGGTCGTTAAATAATGAGTAGAAATGAGTTTTTCAATAGCTTATATAATATTCTGTCACTTCCGGTTTAGTCTCAAATGACCCAGAATTTCCATTTTTTAATGAAACGCGCTGTATATTTAAAGTTATTTAAATGCAGGGCGACATTCTAAGTGCAAATTACCCTCACTTGTCAATTTTTGATATGTTGTGAGAGAAAAAAGTAAATTTTATTTTTAAATCTACAGTGTCATGAAGCGTCTAAATTCTTAAATTATCCCTAACAGTTACAGGTATAATTTGATTAATTGAGCCTATGAAAGCCAGAGTGGTCTAAGTCATATTTTTTTGTTTTGAGATAAATGAAGTTAAAGTTTAGGAGTTATTTGAAAATCCCAAATCAATTAATTGTGTCGCTCTTTACGTCACTGTTTTAGAATAGGACCAACTTAGATTTTAAGAATAAAAAACATATTCTATCTCAAGTTTGAGCATGTTTTTTTTGCATATTTATGACTTGGACCACTCTGACTTCCAACCGTTTGGTGACTGGAATTTATAGTGGTAGTTATATTCCATTAGGTTTGGAATTAAAATAGCCATTATTATCGATGAATGTAATTTTAATAATAAACTGAACATAGTTTTCAAAAAATGATAATGGTAAACATGAATAAATACAAAAATAGGGTATTACAGTTGTTCATCTAGTGAAACATTATCTTCCAGAGGGCCGATGTCTTCTATGTTTTGACATGTTATTTCCAAATCCTTGAAATATTGCTGGTGGATTGGCGGGATAAACTGATACAGTTCTTCCATATTCTTTTTCTTTTTGGCACTAATAGGTAATCTAGTTTGATTGAGTACCGGTGTGTCAATATTTTTGAAGTCTGGAACTCGACCTTTTTTATTTGGAAGCAAATCCATTACCTTGAATGGAAGGGTTTCATTCAGAGTTTCTTTATAAAATATTTTATATGGTTCGGACTTCTTGAAATGAAGCCACTGTATCTTTAACCATGACACTTGTTCATTATCGGTATTTGTCTTCCGGCGAGTTACTGCTTTTTCTAGTAGTTCCGTAGAAACAAAATCTGTTCTCTTCATTTTATGTAGATGAAAAAATGGTTTCCTGCTTTTACACTTCTCAATTATGGAGTACCAGTCCTCAGGCACGTATTTTATTCGATTTTTCGCATATTGTTCAACAATACCAAAATCACGATCATTGGGCAGGAACGAATGTCCAGACACCATAAATTTGTGGTCAATTTCCTCTAAGTTTACTAGTTCAGCGTCGACGAGTAGTTTTAGCCACAACAAACACTGTTTCAGATTGCGATTCTGACCTCCACAAGCATCACTGAATGCAATAATGTGTTTGGCATTTTTCGCATGAGTTAAAATATGCTTTCGGATGCAAGAACCGATTTCTTGAGACCCGCGAGAAGAAATGGTTTCATCCCATGCATACATAAAAGCATTTTCTTCTTCTGACAATTCGTGTATGCCAAAATTGTAGACATACATATTTCGTTTATAGTAGGCAACCGAACACGTCAAAGTTGGGAAAGGCAGTGCTTTTTCTAAGTCGAAGGTAAAACCATAGAATTCACCCTTATTAATAATACAGGTAATTTTATCTGATTTCAAAGATTCCCTGGCTTTTTCTGCTTTTCGTAAATGTAAGTCATGTTGAATTTTAAGGTCACTTTGTTCCTGCGCTTCGGTCGAAACACTAAGCTTTGATTTGAAAGTATCACATTTGACGCAAGTATCTTTCAGGGGAACATGAAAATGTAAATTAAAGTCACGGTGAAAAATTTTTCGATACATCGCTTCTGAAACTGCGGTATTGTTCTCTTCATCGCACTTCTCTTTATACAAATTATACATAATTCGAATATTTAGGTTGTTATCTAGATATTTTCTCAAAGGGTTATGAGCTCTGGTATAATGGGATTGGTAAGCGGGAAAACTGTTAATGTGACTACGCACGTCTTCTAGGTTTTCCTCTGAAGTTTTATTTTTCGGAGGGTGTTTTCCCCGTAAGTCTTCTCCAGGAGATGATGTACGCCCTCGTATTAAGGCACGCGATAGGCGTCCATTAGATATTTTGTATGTATCCAGAAAAAACTGCTTGCAAACTTTGTACGATGTATCTAGGTTTATAAAGTAGTTGTTTGAAACACTTTTCAATTTTCTAATTCCACTTCTTGGGCGATGGACTTGTGGCAGGCATTGTTTAACCGCACCACATAAAAAAGCATTTTGTGTCGCAAAACTGCCGGTTTTCCAAAAGTTTTCGAAAGCTCTTCTTCTCTGTTCTTCTGGAATTTTCTCAAAACACTTTTTCTTGCAGTTGCAGTTCACGTTCGAAAACTGCTTTGCCGGAACTACCTTGTGGCTGGTACTAACGTACTCCTCTCCACAATTCCTATTTCTTTTTCTCACAGCAGACCTATGTTTGTGAGGCTCTCTGTAACGTTTCCTACCAACACGCTTTGTAACATTCGAGGTTTGAGATCTATCTCTTGGCTGAATTTCGTTTTCGCCTAGAACCAAAAGTAGAAATAAGTTTCCCGTCTCTCATCAACAACATGTTTGAGATACTCTGTCAGTGGCGGCTGGTGCATCGGCGCTCATGAGGTCACGAGCCGCCACTGTACTCTGTATAGACTGCAGTAAAATAAAATGTGGTTTATACTTGTTGCCGAAAACATCATTTATTTGCAAATGTACCTTTATTTTGTAATTTCATTCATCTGTTCCAATGTTTACTTCAAAAATATAGGTTATGTTTTCTAAACTATGCTTAAATGAAATATGTACCTGATACAGAAGAATCGGACTCCGGGGAATCTTCTGGTTCATATTCACTCTCACTGGCACTAAAAGGTTCTTTATCGGACTCAGTAGAGCTCATTCTTCTTAATAATAATTCACGTCTTTAGATTTATTAGAACACAATAATAAACACTGCAGCTACAAAGTATTTTGACAGAATGGGCTAAGTCAGACTTGTACCACTCTAACGTGCAATAATATGATGATCATGTCTTACAATCAATATACTAGCGACATCTGTGAGTAAACTAGCAAAGAGACATTTTTCATATTAAAGTGGACGTATAGAAAACTATGTAAAGAATCCGAATATGTATAAATCGCAAAAATGAAAAATCTTGACTTGGACCACTCTGGCTTTCATAGGCTCAATTATATCATTATTTAAATTTGTATGAGGGCTTCAACATGAAAATGTCGATTTTGTTTAAATAAATCAGTTTTTATTAATGCAAGCATAGTGGGACACTAGATTTAACATTTTTTCTTTAAGAAACGATATCTATAAGGAGTTTCAGTAATACCTTAAAATTTATATTTTATTTAGATATAGGGTACCATCAAAATGAGAGTTCTAACCACACTACACCAAAACTTGTTACGTTCTGGACGCACGTTTCGCTAACCAAGCTAGCATCATCAGTAGACAATATAAACTAAAATAACTTATCCTAGACTATTTATAGATAAATGTGGTCACACTTGGTTGCACCCGACTGCACCGTTGTCAAGTAAGCAATAGAGGGGACTATACGTGTATAACATCCGACTCATTTCATTGCCGTCAACACAAAATTGCAGCATTTCATTTCTTAACTCACAGGTTAGTCAATTTTCCATTAAGTAAAGAACGTTTTAACAATGAAATGAATCGGATTAAAAATATAGCTAAAAGTAATGGATATAATGATAATTTTGTACATAAATATAGACATAAGTATAAGAAAATGTTAAAAGATGCCACTACTCTTCACGCACCTGAGGCTCCCAGTAAGTTCATAGTAATTCCATGTGATCCCAGATATACGAGAGGTCTAGAAAAAATACATAAAAACCTAGGTTTTAGAGTAGCCTACAAAACATAGAACAGTTTGAAAAATCTCCTTGGAAACCCTAAAGACAAAGTCGACTTGAAGGAGAGAAGTAGCATCTATGAAATTAGCTGTAATGACTGCGATCTAAGATATGTTGGGCAAACTAAACGCTCCATAAACATTCGTTTTAAAGAACACATAGCACATTTATGATACGGAAGAACAGAAAAGTCAAGCGTTGTCCAACATGCTTTGGAAAACAATCACCAAATAGGAATAAATAATCTTAAGTTAATTAAAAATGTATCTAAGAATAGATTATTGGATGCATTTGAGAGTATAGAAATAGTTAAATGTGGTAAGAAAGGACTAAATAAAGACAGAAGGCCTATTCCCTATGGTCCTCTCTATTGCTTACATGACAACGGTGCAGTCGGGTGTAATTAAGTGTGACCACATTTACTTAAAAATAGTCTCGGTTATGATAAGTTACTTTAGTTTATATCATCTGCTGATAATGCTAACTTGGTTAGCGAAACGCGCATCCAGAACGTAACAAGGTGTAGTGTGGTTAGAACTCTTGTATTTTGATCTATCTTCCACCACAGATTCCAGTGTTAGGGCAATTAGGGTACCATAACCAAATAAATTTTATTTTGTTGCAGTTTTTGCATTGTTTTTGCATATTGTGTTAAGTAGAAGTAGAATCTTCGCTATGCCCCGTAGAAAACAAACCATAGGTCAAAGGTCAGATGACCTAAAAATTGTTATATACTCCTGCAAAATATGTAAGTATTTTTTTCCAGTAAGATGGCAGTCAAAAATATTAGGCTCATAATTTTTTCCCTAGCATTCCTATCCAACAATTAAAACCAAAATATTCTTGAAAATTTCCTTTTTGCATTAGATAAGGATTTACTTTAGTTTGAGAACACATAAGTTGATAATAGTAAAATTGAATACAGCAATAGTGACATTGAAAAATTATGGAAGTCATTGGCGTATATACTTGTTTTTTTTAAGAGAAATTATGTAATTATTTCTTTGCATAGAAAATAATGTTTGCCCAGTATACAGAGTAGCAGAGAGAGGACGAGGCAGCCTCCTGGAATAGTGAAAGAAAACGTGAAAAATAAAAAACGTTCTTTATATACATTATATTTAATTATACAGGGCAGCCCTAGAGGGAATATGAAACAGCTACCGAAAATGAAAAAATCTATATATTTCAGAAAACATTCCGTTTGCTTAGCAAACAGTGAAATTATTTTTATGTAAAAACATTTTTTATGCAGCCCCCTGGAAATGAAAAACAAAATATTGCAAAAGCGTTTAACTTTTAAAAAATGGCGTAACACCTCAACTTGAATGAAACTGTCCCCAGAAAACGATAATATTTTTTATTTTAAAAGGGTTACTCAAAAAAATAACCATTCAATATGAAACAGCTACAGAAAACGAAAAAACCTATATATTTCAGAAAACATTCCATTTGCTTAGCAATCAGTCAAATTATTTTTATGGAAAAACATTTTTTATGCAGCCCCCTGGAAATGAAAAAAAATATTGTAAAAGCGTTTAACTTTTAAAAAATGGCGTAACACCTTAACTTGAATGAAGCTGTCCCCAGAAAACGATAATGTTTTTTATTTTAAAAGGGTTACTTAAACGAATAACCATGAAACATGTCAAATTTCTCTTATCTCTTTGTATAGAAATAATTTTTTTCAATACACAGGGTAGTCATAGAGAATGCAATGGTCCCTTAACAATAAAGTTTTTTCTGCAAATCTAGCTTTTTAAAACATGGTAAAACCCACAATTTTACTTTCTTTTTTTATACATAAGCAATTTTTTCCTTTTTATAGAAGTAGTCTATAAAAATCTAACAGTTCTCTAAAAACATATTTAAATTTTTTAGTTTTATTAAAGGTTTTAAATGCTACATTTTAATAAATGAACTATTAGAGTATTGTATCGTAATAAAATCGAATTCAAAGTTTTTATGAAAACCCATTTATAGGCCACAGACGATTGCGTATACATCTATATTCAATGGAACTGAACCTCGCATACTTATTTAGCAATCTTTTGGTACTATATATGTTGTTAAATAAAGATATTTATTATTATTATTAATGACTTCTTGACCCACAGTATTCCTGTGGTTGTATGTTATACTGACGGGATTATACCAAGTCAGTACAAAAAAAAAAGGAAATGGAAAAAAAAAAACAACTATTGTGTATTAAGAAATGATCTAACTATGCTACATGTTTTCAAAATGACCGATTTCTGGATGTTCCTGTGAATGTCTGTATTAAGTCCTAATTGAGCCAAATGCGGTGTACACGTTGTTGGGGTGAGTCCTGTTACTGATATAACGAGAGGAACAATGATGACTCTTTCCTGTTTCCACAGCCCTTTTACTTCCATTGCCAAGTCGGTGTATTTGGTGATCTTCTCACTGTATTTCGCTTAGATGTTCTCGTCGCCACACTGGTTTGTCCTGTGTAATCTGGGAGGACAAAGGTCAATTTTCGGTATGCATTGAAATATCACGACACTACCCACATTCCACTGATAACATATCTAGTCGTCCTTGACCGTAATAGTTACCATAGTTACCTCATAATTTTCGCTGACAGACTTGTCAAAGTTCACGATCTTTAGCAGTTTCACGTGTATTTGTTTATGACCAAACATCTTTACATCGTTAGTGTTTATATCAAGTGACAATTTTTTGTTCTTGCAATGGATGGTAAGTACGAAGATTTTTGTTTACAATACAATATAGTTTTTTAAATTTCATTGCCCAATCACAGTACAGGGTTTTTTTTAAATTGAAGGGAGAATTTACTTTCTTGAAAAAATGACAAAGTTTGAAGAAGAATATAAAAAATATATATCGATGTCGTGTCTCAATTTTTTTACAGAAGATAGTTTAAACCTTTGTGTTTACAGGCCCGCTTTTGCCTTTTTGCGCTGGTGTGCGCTAGCTTGTGAAAACAGCTTTAAAAAGTGTCATGCACATAGACAAAATGAAAATTCAGGATTCTGTTAAAATCATAAATTTATTACTACATTTTTCTAACTTTTTAGTCCCAAAGAGATTTGCTTTGAAAGTTTACAAAATGGCCATTCTGTACAGGGTGATTCTTTATATTTGACCCATATCTACAGGTGATTGAGATGGACTAATTTCAGAAAACGATAAACGAGTATTAAAACTAAAATTATTTAATTTCATGCAACGATTTTCCGAATTGCTTCGCAATAGTAAAAGTTGTGAAAGATTCGAGCGTAAACAAACAGTTTGGCTCAATCGTGAGATACAATTTGAGTTTCACAGAAATGTACCTTTGGAAGCCCCACAAGTCCCAGAAGCCCCTCGCGAAAAAACATTTTTAGACCTTTCCAACAGATCGAAACTGAGAAGAATTAATCCAATTATCAAAAATTATAAAGAAAATGAAGTGGTTCATGCAGCTAAAGTCAGTTTATCCATTGCTGGAAAAAGAGATGCCGCTGCTATGTTGGCACAAATCACGGAATCTCCAAATAGAGCGACAAAAATAAAAAAATCATTGATTCAACAGCCAGTAACCCCAGAGCCATACAGTCCGGACAAGGGCTTAGCTGTGTTTATAAATGCCAACTTAACCAAACATTCCTACAATTTATTAAGGGATCAAGCCAAGATGCAAAATTGCTTTATATACCCATCTTATTACAAAATTTTACAAGCAAAAGTCGAGTGTTACCCCAATAAAGAAGATGTTAATATAACTGAGTATTCAGCCGAAATCAACCTACAAGCTCTACTAGACCTAACAGTTAAAAGGTTATTCAAATTTTTGGAAAACAAAATTTTGGAAGTCATCAATCCAAGCAGTTCATTTAAAATAACTTTCAAGTGGGGATGTGATGGGAGTAGCAATCAATCTGAATACAAGCAAAGGATGACTGCAGACATATCTGATTCCGACTTATTTTGCATTTCGATGGTTCTTTTAAATCTAATACACGTTAAGAATGCAGAGGAAACAATGATATGGGAGAATCCTGTTCCCTCATCAACAAGATTTTGCAGGTAGATAATAAAAAATATTTAAATGTCAGTAATCAAATTAATCTTGTTTCTGACCTAATTATTCTTAGAAATAATACAAAGAGTGCATTAAAAATTATCGGTAATTTTTGGAAAATTAGCTCAAATGCATATTTTTTAGTTTTCTATTCCTCTATTGCAGACCCATTAAATTTATAATGAAAAAGGAAACCAAAGAATTGACTAAACATGAAGTCCAAGTGATAGAAAACCAAATATCTACGCTACATCCAACTCAAGTGTTAATGCAGAATCAGAATGTTTCAGTTAGTCACGTATTGTTGCTCACAATGGTTGATGGTAAAGTTTGTTCTAACTTGACAGGCGTATCTTGTCAAAGGTGTTTAATATGTAATGTTGGTCCAAAAGACATGAACAAAAATTGTGAGCCTAGTAACAACACATTGCGAGTACAACATTATAGTTTTGGTCTTTCACCGTTGCATTGCAGAATACGATTTATGGAATGTGTGCTCCATATTTCGTATCGATTAGAAATTAAAAAATGGCAGGCAAAGACACCAGAAGAAAAAGAATCGGTGCAACGACGAAAGACCTTTATCCAAGATAAGTTTTTTCAAAATTTAGGCATAAAAGTAGATCAAACCAAGCAGGGCACTGGAAATACAAACGATGGGAATACTGCCCGTAGATTTTTCAGTAATATTCATTGTACCTCTGATATTACTGGAATAAATTTAAATTTACTTTTAAATTTTCAAAAAATTTTGAATATTTTGACTAGTAAAAAACCGGTTAATTCTGATAATTTTAGAATACTAGCACAAACCACCAGGGAAATATATGTTGCTCACTACAACTGGTATTACATGCCCGCTACCTTACATAAAGTGTTGGTACATGGACATGACATAATTAAACATTGCATTTTACCAATAGGGCAACTCAGTGAAGAGGCACAAGAAAGTCGTAATAAAGACTATAGGAACTATAGAGAAAAATTTACTCGAAAAAAATCTCGATTACATACAAATACAAATTTAATAAACAGACTTTTGATAACATCTGATCCTATAATTTCACAATGTTTGAAACTTGATAATATTACTAGTAATGAAGACTCCTTCCAGAATTCCGATTCTGAGTAAACCTGATTCCCATCGTTTGTATATCCTGTGCCAATTTAATAGAGAGATTTTAAGCCAATTATTTTCATCAACTTTACATCTTATATGTTATACCTTAACGCTATATCGAGAACGAAGACACTGAGTGATTCGGATTTTGGTACTTAGTCATTAGTTCTAGAACAAACAAGAACAATGTTTATTGTTTACTTATATTAGTACCTACTTATAGTCTAGCAGATATTTAAGAGTGCTTATTTTTTGTCCTATTTTTTTGGCATATCTTTCCTTGTAGTTTAAACTTCTTTAAATTGTTGTTTTGTAAAAGTTTCGAAATCTGTTCTTTTTAAATTTGATTTATATTAGAAATCAATTTAGTTTCCTTGAACGATCTTTAAACCGAAATTTTATCTTTTGTTGCAAACACAGCATCATAAATCCGTCTCCGTATCTTGTTACTTGTCAAATTGTCTTTTAATAATTGATAAAACATTTTGGTTTAAATCGGCTCATATCCAGGGTATTAATATTCAATATTAATTATTAATAATGAATAATGTATATTTGCGAAACGAAGCATTTCCGGACCTATGTTTATAGGGACTTTTTTCTTATTTTTAAGCCAGGAAATTCAAAAAAAGCAAAGCAATAATTTTCTTTTTAAATTAAATATTATTTATTATAACTTTAATTGTTAAATACAGAGAAATTATGTATTTTTAATTGAATTAATAATAATTAATTCGTATATATATTATATTAATTATGTTTTATTATTATTATTAATATGTGTTATTATTATTTATTATTTATTTATATTTATTTATTATCAGATGTAAGGTCAGCAGTGTGGTCTCTTAACTGTGTAACATATGGAATAATAAATAATAACAATTACTAATATTTTTGCAATAAACATGAAATTGGTGATAACCCAAAAAAATAAAAATCTTTTTTTTTCAAATACTTATGCCTAAATTTGACAAAAATAAAACTGCCAGATTGATTTGATTTTGATTAAATTATAAACGTGTTTAAACTAAATGCAAAAAATCCGTATATCTACTTTTGGTATAATCGGAAGGACAGCTATTTTGAAAATATCAGATCAAATTGCTCTCATCGACATAAGTATGGTGTCCAATTTTTAAATTTTTCCAAGCCTTCGTTTTCAAGATAAAGATAGCCGGTATAAATCATCGCACACCCTGTATATTGTATTTTGGCAATTTGCCAAAATACAATATATCATAATTCTGTAGTCTTTAGACAGCCACTTGTTTGCATGTAAGTCAATTATTTATGCAATTATATGCGAAAACATGAGTGTGTCCTCCCAGGTATCAAATCCGAACCAGTGTGGTCGTTGGGGACAGCCATGTCAATTAAATAAGTGATTTTATCTTTTTTGGATTGAAACGTGATATCGGGTATATTTGCGGGGATTGTTTTATCTGTGTGGATGTCAATGTCCCAGTAGAGCTTGTAGTCTTCGTTTTCAAGTATAAGATGTTGGTGTATAAAGGTAGTAAGGGTCTGTGTTCTC
Source organism: Kuschelorhynchus macadamiae (assembly GCA_030620095.1). Lineage (NCBI taxonomy): Eukaryota > Metazoa > Arthropoda > Insecta > Coleoptera > Curculionidae > Kuschelorhynchus > Kuschelorhynchus macadamiae. The sequence goes on from JAUTXW010003033.1 coordinate 133,535, forward strand.
CGTTAGTTTGTATGTTGTGGCTAATGCTTGATGAAAGACCTTCGCTGCTGAGTTGTGTCTCGCGGTGTATTCAGTTCCGGCCATTATTCTACATCCACTCGTTATGTGATCGATCGTTTCTCTCTGCTGGTGACATCTCCTACACCTCTCGTCTTCAATGGTTGTGTCCTTGATGATGTGCTTTCGGTAGTTTCTGGTTGCTATGACTTTGTCCTGGATGGAGCAGGAAACCTTCTGTTTCAGGGAACAGCTGTCCTTCTTGTAACCACGTATATGAAAGCTTTTTATGTATATGGTCTTGCTTTATGTGGTATCTGTGTCTTCCGTGAAGTGTTTTTTCAGACCAGGTGTTCATCTTTTCGAGTCGTGATTGGATGTGACTGTGTGCGTCTGCTGCGTGGAATTTTCTGAGTTCGTAAATTTGTTTTTTATTTAGCGATTGTATATCTATAATTCCCCTTCCTCCTTCTTTTCTCTCGATGGTGAGTCTTTCCTTGCATGCGTTGGGATATAACTTCCTGTGTTTAGTGAATTCAGAGCATATGAGAATGTGAATGTTTTCTATGTCTGTGTGTGACCATTTAATGATACCAAACGAATACGTAAGAACAGGTATGGCAAAGGTGTTAATAGCTTTCGTTAGATTTCTGGAATTTAGTTCTGTTTTTAGTAGCTTTGTGAGTCTGGTTTCAAATTCCGTCTTGAGCTCTGATTTGATATAAGTGTGGTTAATTTTGGTGCTTTGTTGGAAGCCTAGGTATCTGTGAGTTTCTTCTTTGAGCATGTTATCTATAGTTTCATTGTTGATTGTTTCCCCCGTAGGGTGATCTTGATATGAAGTAGCAGCTTGCATTTACTTATACCAAATTCCAAGTTGATGTCCAGGGTTAACGTTTCTGTGAATTTAAGGAGTTGCTTTAGCTGTGCCTTTGTGCTTGCATATAATTTTATGTCATCTATGTATAAGAGATGGTTTATTTTGTGTAGGTTATTTTTTTGGTGTTTAATTTGGAATCCGAAGTTTGTGTTATTCAGTGTGTTTGAGAGTGGATTGAGACAGAGGCGGAACCACAAAGCGCTGAGTGAATCTCCCTGGAACATGATGTAGATCTCTTCTGTTTCGATGTGCTCTTTTTGTGTTCTCAAGTTGATTTTAGTTTTCCACGTACTCGTGATTTGCGTAAGAAATTGCCTGATGTTTTTATTGACTTTATATAATTCTAGTACTCTGGTTAGCCAACTGTGGGGTATCGAATCAAAGGCTTTTTTATAATCTATGTAACCAGTATGAAGGTCTCTATAATTTTCCTGGTTTGTTCCATGATGACGCTGTCTATAATGAACTGCTCCTTGCATCCTCGGCTGTTTTTCCTGCACCCTTTTTGTTCTTCCGTTAGAATGTTTTTGTGTGCTAGATGTTGTTTTATTCTCTTGGTAATTGTGGCTGTGATGATCTTATATAGGGTTGGAAGGCACGTAATAGGTCGGTAATTTGACGGGTCCTTATTGTCTGAATTTTTGGATTTAAGGTATGTTATTCCTTGAGTGAGAAAACTGGGGAGTGTGCTAGGTTTTAAAATAATTTCATTAATTTGGCGAGTGAGAGCTTCATGTGTGGAGGTAAACTGTTTGTACCAGAAGTTATGAATGTTATCTATTCCAGGACATCTCCAGTTATGCGTGTATTTGATTGTTTCTGCAACTTCTTGTGTTGTCATTGCAAAGTCCTCTTGTTCCTCTAAGCACATGTGTCTGTCTTCTTCCGCTTTAATCCATGAAGCGTTATTATTGTGTAGTTTCGGTTCTGACCAAATACTTTTCCAGTATTCTGAGATCTCTTGTTTGGTTGGTGGTTCTATTACTCGAGCCTCCTCATTGCTCATGATTTTTTGGTAGAACTGTTTTTCGCTTCTTCGAAACACGTTGTTAACGTCCTTTCTTTCATTTGATGTCCCAATTCTTTTCTAATTTTGTTAATTTTGTTTTCGATCCTTATCTGCCATTTGAATTTTGGTTTTATGTTGTTGGTGTTTCTGTGTCGTGGCGGGAGTTTCTAATTGTTCTGTGTTATCGTGGTTATAGCTGCTGCATAGATCACTGTATGAATGTCCTCAATTGTGCTCGCATTCGTTATGTACTCGGGAATTATGTGTTCGTTGATGGTCTTTAGGGTTTTATGTGTGTCCCGTTTGAAGATTACACGAGGAATAGGATCTCTTGTTGTAGTATCGGAGCCTGACCATTTGTTTAGATGTGACTTCATTTCTACTTTGATTGCTTGTGTGAGAGACGGTCCGAGGTGTAGCTGTGTGTATGGTGCTTTGGGCGAATGATTCACTTTTCCTGTGTGCTGTATGGTGCTTGTCATCTGTCGTGGGTTGTTGCTGTGTGCTTCGCCTCTACTAAGCATTGAGTAAGGGTGCAGATTCTCTTGCACAAAGTTGGCCTGGTTTGTATGTGGGCTCGGTTCGGCATCTGCCCCACTATTCTCAATGTTTGGTTGATGATGTTTAGTTCAGCAGCTACCATAGCTTTGATGTTTTTCGATGCGAGTGGGTGAGTTTACTGGTCTTAGTGATGACTCTTTTTTGATCTATTACTTTCTGTTCTGTGATAAGTGATTTGTATTCTGGATATTGTGCTATGAAAAGTGTATGCAGTTTATGTCCGTATCCTGATGAAATTGACTCAAGTTTGGTAGCAGGGTAGTAGAAATGCATCACCGTTCGATTCATTTCGTCTGTCCATTTTAACCTCTTCCTTGGTAGTTGCAGGTAGTCGTTGCGATATATCCGCTGTTGTAATGGACTCAAGTTGTTGTGTTTGGTAAGCATCTGTGTCAGATTTATTTGGGTATCCATTTGGGCAGCCCATGATCGGTTCGCTCGATTCTGTAATGCGGCTCATGCGTTGCCCTGCCTTTCCCGCCTTGGTGGGTGCCAGCTTAGCCGGCAAAACACTTTCGGTGGGTCTATTTTCCTTTGCCTGGTCGTGATCGTTTCGGTCGAGCTGTCCTTTCCCGCAGCGTCCTCAACCGTTACGCTGCTCGCCCGATGCTTTGTTGCTTGGATTGATCTTTTGTGGTGTTAGAAGCTCAAAGTGTCCCGACATTGGATCGCCTGTTAGTAGAAGGTGGATCATTTTATTGTGTGTTTGTTTGCCTATTATTGTTGGTCTCTCTTTAATGCACATCTGTTTTGTTCTTGTTGTTCTTGGTTTTTAGAAAATATGGAAGATGTGCTTCTGGGTTTCCGAGAGAGCAAATATTTCTAGGCTCGTTCCGTATGTAGTGGTTTTGCTCATAAACTTATAATAGTTGTCGAAGTCCTTTATGTCGTCGTCGTGAAATAACGAAAATATCTGAATTTCCGACCAGTTTTGTCGTAGGTATTTCAATGCGTCTTCTCGAAGTTTGGTATGATTGTTTTGATGGCCGTATATGTGCAAACTGACTGATCGGAACAGACAACTTCCATCTCCAACAATGTCGGCTCTGATGAAATTCTCGGGAATAGGTTCGGCTGTAGCAGTTTTTCAGCAAAGGCCCGCCTATTCAGCCTTTCGCCGCCACCGTCCCGCATGCTGTCACCTTCAGCAGTGGCTCCAAAGGTGCCCTGGCGATCCCCAGGCAGCGGCTCTTTTCTGAGGCTCGATGCTTTCTCCATTTTCATGGGTATGCCACCATTTGACCCTGGTGGTCCAGGTAACTCGTGCTCGTGGAGGCGTCACTCCCCAAGCAACTTAACCAAGGTTAGTTGCTCCGTGCGGTTTCAAAGGTTAGGAGGGGTTTAGGGTGGCTAGGGTGTGGGAAGGGCAGGGATATTGGGTATTTAGGACAGCGGACAACTGGACGTCGCTGACAGTACGGACTACGAAATTACCGTAGCGTCCTCAATACTGCTGGATGCAGTACCCAGACGGTCAGACTTAGTTATTATTAATATTATTATTATTATTATTATTATAAAGGCAAAAATATGAATTTTTAGAAAACGTCTTTATATGAAAATGTTAGTCAATTTTAGTAAGTTATGAGAGAAATTACAAACATACTTTCCTTACCGTTTATTTGATTTGTTTAAAGCATGATTATGTTCTTATAAAAGTAAATGCTAATTTCTTTACTCTTTATCTGGATGGCATGTGGTAGGCCGTGAGAAGCAGAAATAATTAATTTTTATTTAGATACATTCACCTTTTTATTAAAAAAAATGTGAAGTATATATATATATATATATATATATATATATATATATATATATATATATATATATATATATATATATATATATATATATAAACTTCCCATTTTTTTTTATTAAAATGTTTCAAATAAAAGTTGTTTGGTGTCGAGGGGAAAACAAAATGGCATGTTTTTGACCTTGACCTTCATTTAACGTCATTTGAGGTCAACTTTCATTTTTTTTAAAGGGACACCATTTCTATTATTTTATTTTTGGTTCTACGTAAAATTCTAAACATATTGTATGTATAATATTCTATAACTAAATTCAATTGTTTTCAAAATATTGACGTTTCAAATCTGATATTCAGAACAATTTAACTAGCTGAAAAATCTAAACGGTTTAAATAGGGGCAAAACGGATTTCACTTTCCTGTCTTATTATCTAATTATTTTTCGTATGAAACCCACTTCTGGTTTAACCAGAAGTTAATATTTTCGAACTTCCTGTTAAACGGAAAGTTTAAGGGCAAAAACAGGAACAGTGGTTTGGTTTTCCCCTCGACACCAAACAACTCTTATTTGAAACAGTTTTTTTCTAGAAGGCATCGTTTTTACTCACTTGCACATCAATACTTGCAGATATACATTGTGTATGTAGTAACTTAAACAGAAGTAGTGAAATAATATTTTCACTTTACATACAGAGTGTTTTTTAACTGATGACTAAAAATGAAGGACGTACAGTGTTCTCCCGTATATTTTTCAACCCACCTAGAGAGTTTATTTGAATAGATACGGAAATGTCGTAAATACAAAAGTTGTTGGGTTTTTTATGCAGATTTAGAATATTATATCATAAGTGCGAAAATATTATTCAAATGACAAATTTTGACAGGTTGTCAGTTTTTTAAATGAAACACCCTGTATATTAAATCATATTCTTGAAGATCATTTTTTTCTAATTTCAAATTAGTATTAGTATATATATATATATATATATATATATATATATATATATATATATATACTTTTAATATAATCTGTCAATTAGTTTTGGATATATAAGCGTTTAAACATTAAAAAAAAAGGTAATTTGCGCTAAAACATAGTGACCCATGGTCAAGACAATTGCAATGAACGACGCGTTTTTGACGTTTACCGGTCAGTAGTAATTATTTACGAGCATTTTTAATATCTAATACGTGGGACGACGATGGGTTATTCGGAAGAAGAGAAACTCGACATGATAGAATTATTTCATTTACATGGTGAAAATGCATCGATAGCTCGTAACGAATATCATAGACGGTTTCCAGATAGACCAACACCGACTTGTAGGACAATATTAAACATCGCTAAACAATTGAATGAAAGAAAAACACTTAAGCGAAAAGCTAGAATAGTGGAAAGAAACGCTGAAAACGATTTAAATATTTTATTATATTTTGAAGGTAATTTTGAAACTTTTGTATTAAAATAATTTATTTATCTTATTTATTCTTATTTTAGAAAATCGTGAGCCCCTCAATTCCCGATGCCGCCACTTTTTTTAACAAATCATGGCATAAAATCTACTCAGTTCTAAAACATTATAAATATAAGCCATATAAGTTTTCACCTACTCAAGAATTAACCGATCAAAATAAAATAGACCGATTACACTTCTGCCAAGAAATGGAAAGACGTGTTATGATGAACCAACTAAATCTGTCAAATATAATTTTCACTGACGAGGCAACATTTACCACTGGAGGAGGCATGTTTAACCGGAAAAATAAGCATTTTTAGTCAGCTCTTCAGGCGGTCAAAATTCAGGGAAGAAGATCCCTACATGTTAGGTGTGGCCAACAATCATGTTAGACCTATATTTTTAAATGGGAATTTAACCGGACAAAGGTATCAGGAGTTATTAGAAAACGAAATCGAAGGGCATTTAGAACGACTACCGATTAATTCATATCTTAATTTGATATGGCAACAAGATGGTGCCCCTCCTCATAATGTCCAGCCGGTCACCAATTTTTCAAATGACAGGTATCAATTTTGGATTGGAAGGCATGGACCATTAAGATGGCCAGCAAACAGTCCCGAGCTCTCTCCATTGGACATATTTTTGTGGGGTTATCTGAAAAACAAGATATACTACAATAGGCCAAGAACCATCCAAGCTTTAGAGCAAAATATAGTCTAAACAATCGACAATTTAAACACCCAATCACCTCATTTTATCTAAGCATCCATACACAGAAGATTGAGAAGAAATATTGAGAAATGCGTTATAAACCAAGTAGGCTATATAGGAAACCAAAACTTAGTTCTTTAAGCTAATATTATTATTTACCTACTGTATATTGTTGATTTTTTATGGTATTGTTTATTTCCACTATTCTAACTTTTCGCTTAAGTGTTTTTCTTTCATTCAATTGTTTAACGATGTTTAATATTATGCTACGAGTCGGTGTTGGTCTATCTGAAAACCGTCTATCATGTTCGTTACGAGCTATCGATGCATTTTTACCATGTAAATAAAATAATTCTATCATGTCGAGTTTCTCTTCTTCCGAATAACCCATCGTCCAACGTATTAAATATTAAAAATGCTCGTAAATAGATACTTCTGACCGGTAAACGTCAAAAAAGGCGTCGTTCATTGCAACTGTCTTGACCACGGCTCACTTTAGTGTTTTTAGCGCAAATTACCTTACCATTTCTTTAATGTTTAAACGCTTATATATCCAAAACTAATTGACAGAATATATTAAAAGTATATATATTTGAAATTAGAAAAAAAGATCTTCAAGAATATGATTTAATATACAGGGTGTTTCATTTAAAAAAACTGACAACCTGTCAAAATTTGACACTTTCAATAATATTTTCGAACTAATAATATAATATTCTAAATCTTCATAAAAAACCCAACTTTTGTATTTACGACATTTCCGTATCTATTCAAATAAACTCTCTAGGTGGGTGGAAAAATATACGGGAAAACCCTGTACATGTAGGTGCCTATGTATCGATACTTTGTACTCGAAAGTATTTCTCTAATACTGTATCGACACGTCTCGATACTGTATTAAAAAGTATCGATACTTTTAAGTATCGAGTAACAGGTACCTAAAATATGATATTTTTGAAATTCTCATTCTGATTTTATTGACTAAGGAGGGAACGAGACAAAAAAAAGTGGCGTTTTTGTGTCTATGATGGATTAAAAAATAAATAAATTCACCTCTACCCACAACTTCATACAGATTCCACTCCTCACAATAAATAGTCATACATGGTGGGGAAAATTTAGTTGGAACCCATTTTGAAGAGTTACAACCTTTTTGTTATCGAATATGATGATTTTTGGGCATGTTATAGCCCAAACTTTTCTACATTAATTGGCATCTTAGTTGTTCGAAAAAATATATAGGGTGCTGCGAGGGAGTTGATTGTTGAAAACGTTTTCCTTCGCAGAAAAAATCAACTTTTTATTTTAAATTCAACTAAAATACCTTTTTACTTTAGTCAAATATCTGAAATGTGAATACTTTTTAAAACCAGTAGATATCTGTAACTTTAAATTATGCAGTATTCGCACAAGTTTAATATGCCGTCAAATAGGATAGCTGAGATTCTGTAAACAATGTAAACATTTTTTTGATTAATGATGTAAGAAATATTTAAGATCATACTTAAACAAATTATTACTTTTAATTTTAATAATTGTTATTTGAATACTTATTTTATATTTACTACAAAACTTATGGAACAGTTACAAAGTGAATAGGACCTTCGTTATTATTTATCACAGATAAAAGTCTATTATGCTACTGAGTAATTGCATTATCACTGGTTGCCTGCCCAAATTGATTCTAGCAATACGTACTTTTATTTTTCAATTCTTCAGATATATATTCAATATGCTGTAAACCATTTTACCTCCAGGTGACTCCATACTATGTTGGATGATGTAATCAATATCCTTGGTAATTTTGTATAGACACAGAGGGAATACATATCCGATAGGATTTTGCTTAATTTACACATATCTACCTCCGTCTGCTGTTAAATAAATTAGTAGTCTAAGAAATAAGCTCGTTTCATTTAAGCTATATTCGTTGTACTCGTGTAGTATTATTCACCTTGCGTTTGCTGTGTATTTTAATACTAATAGTACGAGATCGTTAAAGTGCTGAATAAAAAATAAAATGGCCGGCAACGACAACTTGCACACAAGTGTCGATAAACTAAAAGGTCGGGAACATTACACCGATTGGAGGTTCCACATCACAGCTCTATTAAAATTAGATGGACTTTGGAATTGCATTAGCCAACAGTGGGGAACGGATAATGACGTTATTGCAAGAGCACCAGGAAAAAAGAAAAGGCTTTGTAAAAATAATCCTTTCTCTGGATAAGTCAACTTATTCTCATATTATGCAATGACAGACAGCAAAAGCAGCACGGACAGCGTTGGAGACAGTATTCGAAGATAAAAGTCTTAACAGACGACATTCTTAAGGAATTTATGTTCAATAAGGTTGTCAAGTTTTGGCTCTTTCACAACAACTTATGTCATAGGTAAGCCTTTAGATGATGAATTCGTCGCTGTTCTTATGCTGTATGGAGTTACTAAAGATTATGAGCCGTTGGTTATGGCCCTTGAAAATTCAGGGATTGACATAATCGCAGATTTGGTAAAAACCAAATTGCTACAAGATAAAAAATGGCAAAATGGCAAACATGAAAATGACTCCGTTATAGTCATCAGAAAATTTAAAAAAACGCCATGGTGTTAGAACTGCAAACAAAAATCAGTGCCCTCGAAACAAGCAAAATTCTTCGAATAAAGTTAATGAAAACGCGTCAGAAAAACCCAATAAATCAAAGAATGGACGCGGAGACAAGAACTGCTTATTTGCTGCTACTCTAGGAGTCAATATGAACGAGTTGACCTGGTACATAGATAGTGGGGCTTCCAGCCATATGACGGGAGATTTTATCAAACCTGACGGACCAGAACGTAGGTCAAGAAGTTACAGTAACAAAGTAAACCTGCTCTCTGTAAATGCAATGGTTTCAAAAGGTTTCTGTATATATTTTGCCAATGAAGGGTGTAAAATTTCGGATAGTGGTCATTATACCATTAAGGGAGAACCAATAGCCACACCATTCACGCGGACGGGTTATACAAATCGGACATATCATTAGAAAAGGCCAGTGTAGTGACAGTGCCTAACTCGGAGGTGTTATGGCACAAACGACTGGAGCATCTTAACCACATAAACATGATTTTGCTAAAAAATTGCTTGGCTACTGGAATAAGTCAAAGTGAAAATAATGAACACGATTTTTGTGAGAGCTGTGTGAAAGGTAAACAAGCTAGAAAACCTTTTTTCTATCCCTATACCCCTAAGGAACAATCAGATCTCGTAGATTAAATGGAAGTAGAATCTTGAGATGGTAATATATATATATATATATATATATATATATATATATATATATAAAAATATATATGCAATGAGCGTTTAAGACACATATTAAAAGATCGTGACATTAAGCACGAGCTTACAGTACCCTACAGTCCTCAGCAAAATGGGATGGCAGAATGAAGTGATTCAAAAAGTCCTAAAGAATTATGGGCTGAAGCTGTTAATACAACTGTATATCTCATAAATCGTTCACCAATAAAATACGGGATGCAACACCTGAAGGAAAATGGACAGGCAAAAAGGTTGACTTTAGCCACTTAAAAGCATTTGGGTGCTATGCATTTGCTCATCTACCAGATGTAAAAAGAAGAAAGCTGGACGAAAAGAGCAAAAAATGTTGTCGGTTAGTCCGAAACTAATTATAAAAAGTACCTTTACAATAACAAGAGTGTTTTCAGAAATTTTTCAGATTGTATCAAGCGATCAAGGACTTACCTATTTATGGGCAGAATGGTGAATGTATTTCAGATTATGATGAATCAAATTTGGCTATGTTATCTGTATGAAATTATGATTTAGAACCTACAACGTTTTCTAAAACATTGTCAAGTTCCAGATGTTCTGAATGCAGCCAAGCTATTAAACATGAGATTGGTGCTACTTGGAACTAATGGTATTTGGGAATTAGTTGATAAACCTGGTAATAAAAACATCGTTAAAAATAAATGGCGTTTTAAGGTCAAACAGAACCAAAACGGGGAACTTGCGACCTATAAAGCTAGATTTGTCGGTAAGGGCTTCACCCGAAAAACGGTATAGATTATCTTTTTCTTGGGTAACTAGGTTTAGCAATTTAAGATTATTGTTAGCTATGACTACCGAAGTAGATTTAGAAGCAGATCATCTAGACGTACAAACTGCTTTCTTAAATAGCGATATTGATGAGGAAATTTTTATGAGTCAACCGGAAGGTTTTGTAAAGTTAGGTTTAGAAAATAAAGAATGCTAAAAAGGCTATATATGGCCTCAACAATCAGGTAAATTGTCCGAAAAAGCCTACAACTATTGTGGCGCTTTAAGGTGACGCCTTTTTAGTATTTCACAAAATTGAGGTAAAGAATTAGATAAAAACTTTCACATCAATGACCTTGGCCCAATATCGCATATGCTAGGTATGAAAGTCAAAAGCAATTAAAATTAGACAAGAAAAGTTACTTGATAGGTTTGAAATGACAAATTGTAAAACTATCAAAAAATTTCCCACTGAGAGAGAAATTTATGACTTACATTACCAACAACTTATATGCTCTATTATGTATCTTGCAGTCTGTATGAGACCAGATATTTCCTTTGCAGTGTCATTTCTTAGTCAGTTTAATAACAATCACCTAAAAGATCACTGACTGACAGCTAAAAAAGTTCTGAAATATCTGAAGAGTACAAAAGACAAGGGAATTATATTTCAAAAATTAAATAATCCCTGGTAACTGGTTTCGTAGATTCTGACTGGGCAAACAATATAAGTGATAGGAAATCGTTTTATGGATATATTTTTACGTTATCAGGTAGCTCTGTACCATGGGGATACCACAAACAAAACATCATAGCCTTATGTTCGACCGAAGCTGAATAAATCGGTATTTACGAAAGAATCAATCTATTTAACGTCATTATGCTGTGAACTATTTATTAAAAATTATCCATGTAATTTCCCAAATCTTAATATACCGTTAAGTCTTTTTAATGAGAGTCAAAGTGCGATAAAATTATCAGAGAATCAAACTTTTTATAAACATTCTCAGCATATACACGTAAAGTACCCGAGATGATAAAATAAAGAATAATGATATTTATCTTTTATATCAGCCAACAACTGAAATTATTGCAGATATACTGACGAAACCATTGGGCTCGAAAAAAACATGCATTTACTTGTGATATTGCTACCGATACCATGACCGGCTCCGCAAAATGCGATCTGGAAATTAACAGCGATTCTAAAAGTATTTGAGATTTTCCATTGTTTGTGTGTATATTGTGTGTAACTAATTTTAGTATTGAAAATACTATTGGGATCACTTTTATGTAAACTTAACACTGCACGACCGACACCGAAACTGCGATAACCTGTTCAGTAAAATAATATGTATAGATTATGAGTGCGGACGCACTAAATGAATAAATAAGATAAAATTATAATGAGGTCATCGGATTGCTCATGTATAGATGAACACATTTTATATAGAAATAAAATAGTCCATTGTTTTGTGTATGTGTGTAACAAAATTCTGAGTCTTATATTAAAATAAGGTAAATACGGATTGCCAATGCATAGATGAACAAATTTTAGTAAAAACAAAATGGTCCATTGTTTTGTGAATGTGTACAACAAAATTTCGAGTCTTATTAGACTAAGGCAGCCATCATTAAATACGTACGGAAATGCACGATATTATGATTGCAGCCGATCTCAAAACTATTTTTTTTTGTTAAAAAAGGTAAGTTATATTATATGTAGGTATGTTATATTTGAACCGATTTTTACCAGAAATTATTTATTTAACTGTAACTTAACAAAACGTCCTAGCTTTTCGACACATATCAATGCTAAAGGAATTATTAATAGGTACGGATTTATGTGACAGCACGACAATAAATATATATATATATATATATATATATATATATATATATATATATATATTATACTTTATTGATTGGTTTTCTTTTATTATAATGACATTATAATATCGATTTAAGCTTATTAATATCTTCATTATATTTGTATATTTTTGTTTTTTTTTTTCATTTCATCTGTTGTATCATATATTATATTTTATCTTGAGGTCTAGTTTTAGTGTTTGCTTTGTCAATGAGACTGTTCACACAGCATATGGCTGACTGTCTCGTCTTCCTCCATACATAGGCGGCACTCGGATTCGTCTTCAAGCCCCATCCTGTCCATGTGATGTCTTAGACCACAATGGCCAGTGTATAGGCCTATTGCTGTTTTGAGCTTAACCTGTTCCTATTTAACAGACTTTTTGTTATCCTCTTCTTCATGGGAAGGGGGATAAATAAATGCCTTTTCATAGGACAGACCTAGCAGTCCAAGCCAATAGAGATTAGCTTTTTCCTCAAACAAGTCCAAAATTGTGCACTTGGCTGTTTCGTGGGCTACTCCTAAAGCTCAGATTCAGGTCCCACGAATCTTGTCTCTGCTCCTTTCTTCTGCTAGAATGTACTTATTGGCCACGTGTCGCGACGGCTACAGAAGTGCCACCGTAAGTTCTATTTCATCACTCATTTTTTCACTTCAAACCCAGTGTCAATTTTAAAGCATCAACAACTTAACCAACGTTGAATTTAAACCTCTGAACAAATATAAGGGCAAAACGCTGTTATGTAAAACGTAAAATTAAATAAATAAAGTAGAACGTTAAAGACATAAATTTTAGTTTTCCACCAATTTTTGTTAACTTGACTTCCTGAGATATGGCTTCCTTAATTTAGTCCATACCTTAATGATAACAATATTTCAAAAGAATACGCGAACATTTCAATTGCTTTCCAAATTTCAAAGTAAAACCAGAAACAACTTGATCATATCATTTTGACGGGCCCTTCGTGCTCTCGGCAAGTCGCAAAAAAACGGGATTACCTTGCTTGCTGTTTTAAAAGATTACCAAACAGTTAATTGCCAGAACTCAAGAAAAACGTTAGACAATCAAATTGTCATACAAATTAAAGACTGTCTATCGGAAATGGATAGATATATCCATTTTACCTATTTGGCCTTATTATATTTTTAAAAAAATGTAAAATAAATTAAAATCATGCTTTCACTGGGCCTTACGTTCACTTTTTTAGATCGTTACACCAATATTTGCAATAGTAAAATGCGTTTTGCAACAGCACTTTTATGAACTTTATTTGAGTTCATAAAAGTTATTATAGACTCAAAATATAAAATATAATAATAGGTTTCGCAAAGTCTTGATTTTCCATCATATTTTGAATTTCCGATACATATTCAAAAAATTACCTACACCTGTTCGATAACAAATTTATTTTTTCAAAGAAAGCCTGCCAAACATTGTATATTTTGCGTCGTCTTCGAGAGTTATTAAAAAATAATTTGAGCACTGTTTGTATCTCCAAATCAGCGTTGCCATATGTCCCGATTTTCGCGGGACGTCCCGATTTTCGATCCAAATAAAAATGTCCCGGCGATATGATGAAAATCCCGATTTTTTTAAAACAGTTGCAGTCAAATTGTAGTTTTTACACAAATCCTTTTCTAGCACGGAAAAACAGGTGCAGACAACATTCCCAGTTCCTCAATTACTTTCCCCAAGCTTTTAGTGAGAGCAGAATATCAATGTCTCGATATATATCGTGCAATCCTACGGCCCAAATATGGGAAATTTAAATTAAAATGTAATGTCCGGAAATGTTATGAGTTTTCAGAAATCATCGAAATTATCCGAAATGTTCTAAAATTGTAGGAAAATATCTAGACGTATTCAGTAATTATAGGAAATTGTCAGAAATGTTGGGAAATTTTAGCAAATTATTCAGAAATTATCTCACAAATTATGAGAAATTTTAGGTTTTTTTGTGATAATTTCGGAAATCGGGTATATGTCTAGAAATTTTTAACCCGTTACATGCCCATTTAATATTTTATAATTATATAAACATGAGCGACAGGTTAAGTAGTTTAAGTCCAAATCAGATAGAAAGGACAAATTGTTATTAATACAAATTATTCAAAATGGACGTTCTATAGTGTCCCAGTTTTTGAAACAAAATCTGGCAACGCTGCTCCAAATCCAAAACTTACTAGCAAATATATATATATATATATATATATATATATATATATATATATATATAAATATATATATATATATATATATATATATATATATATATATATATATATATATACATATATATATATATATATATATATATATATATATATATATATATATATATATATATATATATATATATATATATATATATATATATATATATATATATATATACATATAATATATATATATATATATATATATATATATATATATATAATAAAATAATATGATTTTATAAAGAATTGAAGAATTAATAACTCTAAATTAGCGTATTTAGCATGAATGTTTTACTTTTCAAAATTGTGTTGCAAAAAATGAATGTAATCAAAATGATTTTATACAAAAATATTATGATTACTTATATTAGTCTAGATTCAGATTTACAAGCAACATAAGCCATAGGAAGAGAATATCAGCACGATCACGGTTCCACTCTATTATAGACCATTCAAATGCTCTATACTGTGTAATAGTTATTTTCGTTTCAGTCGTTTTACAACTATTTTGGAATCGAAATGCACGTCTGTTAGAACCTCTTTCCCCAAAGGGTATTAATCCCGGATAATTTGCGCATTGTTCGTCAGTACTACTACCCGTTGATGACAATGATTTGCGGAAAGACAAATATAATTTTGAGGCAAAGCTGTTATAGATTGTTAATATATTTTAACAAAAAATAACCAACAGCCATATTTTCTGTTTCCTTTTTCCAAGCAATTAATCATATTACAACTAGAGAAAAACAAATAATTAAAACAATTCTTAGATCAAACAAAAATAAGATATTATTCAATATTCAAAACTTCGTGCAGATTTATTTGGCCTACCTAAAGTCTGTCAAAACGAAGCGAATTTATAGTTTTTTAAATAAATAAAATATCATGGAAACTATTTTATTTTGTTACAACATTTTTATTTAACAAGGTAGACTTATAGCTTTGGAAGAAATTTATAGGGGTTAGTCCAATAAAGAAAATTTGGCAATTATATTTTCGTCACGTTGCTGGGTTTGGAAATTTTCAATGACAAAATTGTCTTTTTTATGATTTCGGTACATCTCAACAAAGCAGATAGAGGCGGCTTATCAAATGGTCGAAGATCCACAAAAAATATTGCAATTTATACGAACGTTATCTAATACTAATATAGGAAAATAGATTTATTATTAACATATTTTAAACTTTATATGCCAGTAATTAAATATATCAGCAACTCCGGCAAATAGCGAATATGACCATTTTATTTCATATTTATTACATCTACTTCATCAACCACGGTTCCAGGGAGAGAAGCTATGATAGAAACTTCCAGTATATTAAAGCGAGAGAAAAACGTACGTTTACGGCACTGAGTGATCATCACTGAAAAATGACGATTGAGCGTAATTAAATGGTGACATAATTTACTCTCGTGTCCCTTCAGGTAAAAATAAAACAAAGACGAAAGTGATTACATAACTCCCGAACATTCACTCTCTTATCGCTTTGGTCTCTCTCGTATTGCAATAAAAAAAGTTAAAGCAATATACGTCAAGGAATAGTAATTTCTTATTTTAATAATTTTATGGGTTTAACGATAATGCCTTCCTAGTGAGGCGCTCCGAAACAAAACCTAATGCTCACCTAGTACCGATCCATCTAGTCTAGTGTCTCCATGCTACTGCACTCCGATTTAGCTATGTAACAAAATACCTTTAATAAACTCTACTCTAAACACAACCAGTTGTTAAAAAACCTTAAAATCAACCCAAACCATCAAAATACAGTTGGTAAATATTCCTTCAAGAATTCTCACACACACATGGGCGCTGCCAGTTAAAAGGGTACCCCTTTTATGTGCTTTAGAATAACAACCACCTGACACCAAAGATCTTAGTAATGGCAGTAGTTATTATTCGGAAAATAAAACTATCGGTCACTTTCCAAGGATTTTACACTAGCAATAGAAAGGAAAATTTATCAGACATTGAAGCGCTACTAGGATCATAATAACCAATAAAATCAAGACAACACTCACGCCAGACTATAACAAGACACCACACTTGTGCTGCCTACCTAAGATTCATAGAGTCAACATGCCATTACGCCCAATCACAAGCTCAACGAACTCCCCAACCAACGAACTGTCAAAACACCTGCTACGGATCTTCAAGACATTACTGCAGGTAAAACTCCTTTTATTCATAATTGCAGTTATTTTGTAAATATTGTTTAAAACTCAGAAGACCAATTTGTATGCTTTAATGTGGGAAACCTGTATACGAATGTTCCACTAAAAAGTGGCTGGTCATTAACAATACAAGGCTTGCGGAAAATCATGCCCTTGCTGTAAGAACTTCGTTACCACTGAACGGATTTAAGCGCGGAACACAGTGAAAGTTACGTCATTCGTTTCCATCCATTTACGTCAAACTTAAATTTTCTTTCTGTATTTTGTTAGATACTTTTTTGAAAGATAGGTTATAAACGATTATATTTACTTCAAACATTAAAATTATCACCCATTTTTGTACCACAAATGTGTACTTCCTTTTTAAGTTTCTATTTTGTAGGCTAGTTTTTACGTAAAACGAATACAGAAGCTTCATGGTGTTCCGCGCGTAGGAGACCTGTTATCGTTTGGGTAATTCTTACTTTCAGAAAATGATTTGATCAATACTTACAGGAAACCCACCCACACTGGAAAATACCTCGACCATAAGTCCAACCATTCTACACTAACAAAACATATTATTAGATCTTTGTGTAATCGAAGCACAATTTTATGTATGGACAAGCAGTCTTTAGATAAGAGATTAGTAATATCAAATGAGCTTAAGCAGAATAGTTAAATAAGAGGTTCATAACCACCTACAAAGTTATGAAATGTCAAACCTAATTCAAAAGACACATCCGAAAACATCAGACGAATAGCCAAGAAACTACAATATCACAACAGCCTTCAAGAAACACTTTAAGAAGCTTAATAACAAAAACCAAACCCGATAATACGAATGACATACATATGCAAAGTAGAACAAATGTGTTTATAAAGGTAATATACATACATATCAATTTATAATATAACTGAAATATTTTGAAAGTACTTTGTAAACACGTATATGACATCTATAAGCATGGAATATAAAACAATATTGTTACATACTAGTTATATTATAATTGCAGGTGGGTACTTAAATGATTATTTCATAAATCCTTTATATAACAGTTTCATAAATATTTAAATAATAATCAATTTGTTTTGATTGAGATTATTTTATCGAACGTGTCTACATTTTGATTTCCTAATTATAACAAATAAAATAAAAAATTCGTATTTTTACTTTACAGAGAACATAATTTATTTTTAAGATGGTAACGGCAACATTAATGACTAGGGGGAGGTATCATATGTTATCAATAAAAAACATCACTTGTAAAACGTTTTCCCAGAGCCGAATTTTTCTGCCAATTATGGTTCATTTTCACGCCCTCTTTGATAAAATAATCAAATAATTGTCTTTGAAAATAAAATTTAGACATTTTATTATCAGACAGAAGATAGATTTGGAGAATTACTGCAATATCATCTATAAAATTAACTACTCATGTTACTCTTCGTCGTATTTTAATTTAATTAAATTAAATAAATATTAATATTTTATTTAGTTTATCTCATTTCGGCATCATGGCCGACGTAAGTGGTGTCCACCTTTTCATAAACATGGCGTCTACTAATAAGTTATTATTATCACTATAAAGAAATAAAACTTATCTGATACTTATAAAACAAATAAATAATAAGACTTGTTATATGTTTTGAACCTTACAGTATGAAAGAAGAGAGTACGCTATTATGATTATTTTAGTAGTGAAGATTACCTCACATTGTGTGTAACCTACTAAGAAAACTCTAATCATAAAATCAAATTCAAATTCATATGGATAAATAAAATAAATACTGTGGAAAAATATATCATAATTACGTATTTCGTCTACGTGCTTGAGTGCTTTTAAAAAAACGATAATCGAATTTCAAAAATTAAGGATTTGTTAGTAAAGATCCACAGAAAAGAATTCTTAAGGCGAAAATTGGCAACGCCGCCCAACGAGTAGTATACAAATGTAAAATTACAAAGCAAATGCCTAAAACGGATAACGGTTTATAATATCACATTTCTCGGCATCTAGCAGCGAAGTATCGTTTTTAGTGCATTTTAAGTGATTTTTATGTTGTTATAGTTAATACAGGATTTATTTTTGTGACGAATATAGTTTATACATGCTAGGTCTGTGAAAAACTTGATTACAATTTTTCAACCCCTTTTTTTATCAGTTTAAATCTTAGACTAATAAAACATAGACGACGCTACCATTCATGAGTAGTGAAACATATGGCGCCAACAATCCTAAACGTCTAGCCCTCAATAGAATTTATCAATGAAAAAGAGAGTGACTGGCCCCAAAGAGCCATGTAGAACACGTGTAGGGGGTCATACATTAGGAGATCTCAATTAAGTATTAAAAAATATGAAACCACTTGTTGGTATGTAATATTAGTTAAACAGAATTACATTTCGTCAAATACGTAGTTAAATAAAACATAGGTAACCTTAAACTGAATAAGTGAGTAAAGAATATTGCAATGTACATTTCTAGAACCATCTTAAATTTGGTTATTCGAGGCACACCGAAATATACAAATTTAAAATTCATCAGAAAATATAAACCGGGTTTAGTAATTATTTAAAATAGGATTAATATATCTGCTACACAACAGAGCGACATTTAAATACGTAGGTAAATTATTTCTCTGAGTGTTGGTATTTTCATCTCCGTATAATTTTATTCCGTGGATTTTTCCATGGTTACAATTTCCCCAACAATCGTTTCCACGGTAAGTATTCGAAGAATAAAGTTATTTGGGCATAAAAATACTCGCCCTTAGCGAAAGGAAATAAATTGGTTTTTTTTTACCACCACAGGACTTAATATAACATTTCTTTCGGCGATTGAAGGCGTAAAATTAAACATTTAAAAAATGTTTGCTTCTAGTTTAGGGTGATACAAATTTTTCTTTTGTACTTCAAATGCGAAATGCCATTTTAGACGTCAAGTAAATTGGCCTCCTGTTTTAATTAACCCTTTCAGGCACAGAAAAGAAAATTTCATTTAAAACAAGAACAAACCTTAAAATATTAAATTTTACGCATAAAAGTATCATATTATATCAAATTTACAGAAAAAAAGTTACGCCAAATGTCCTTCAGGATATGGTTTCATCTTGTGACCACTATGAGATACTACGTAAACTGAAAAATATTTTCACAAAAAAAAACATTTTTTTTTCAACGTTTATTAAAACTTATTTATTATATTATAATATTATAAAGGTTAGTTGCCATGATAGTCTTTAAAACAATTTTTATCGGCACTCAAGCAGAGGCCTAGATTGCAGGAACCACAAGCCCACCTGGTACGGTGTGGTTGTGCGGCGTTACTGCAGTGGGCGCACCGTCTAGATGTCCCATGAACAGACATGTGAAGTGCATTGCTTGTCCTCACTTCTGGTGGTACGTATGGCTTGAACCTGTTCTCTTTGAGGACCTTCTTCTTACCAGGTGTGCTTTTTTTTGAAGCACCAATAAGCCCAGAAATAACTCTAATACGAAAAAACTTCAAAGTTAGATTTTCCGTATTTGCCGGCGAGCTGCGGTACAAGATAAAAGAATTGACAATAGTAACATCGACAAAATGCCAGAATAGCCTATGCCACCATTTTTTTCAGCATGTCCGCTCGGTCAACGCACCCCATAGATCGCCTATATTCTTTGACTGGTTTTGGACAATATACTTCCTTCAAACTCCCATCTTTTTCTCTTCTACCTACTGGAACATCCTCCGATGGATCATGAATCGAAGATAGTATTTGAACTACTCGCTTGCCCTTCCACTTCACACATTATATATTATGCCCATTCACTGCCCAGTCTTTTTGTCCCCTAGATAGATCCTTATCTTGAAGCAGCTGAGGTAGACCTTTCCTATTCGCTCTAACTGTCCCACATGCATATATTTTTCTTTCCGCTAATTCCTCAAGTAATTTGACTGACGTGAAGAAATTGTCAAAATAAACGTGGTAGTTTTTCCCAATAAGATCTTCAGTCAGCTTTTTTACAACTGTTGCTCCCAAATTTTCTTCCACTCTGTCTCCATCTTTACCTGTATAAATATCAAAATCGCAGATGTATCCGGATAAATCAGCTCTAGACCAAATTTTATAGCCTCTTTTTATTGGCTTGAGAGGAAGATACTGCTTGAAGGATATGCGACCTTTGAACTTGACCATTGTTTCGTCAACTGCTTGTTCCATTGAAGGACCATAGTACTTTTTGTAGTTTTCTCGTAATTTGCTGATAAACGGCCGAATTTTATACAATTTATTATGAAGTGGATGTCCTTTTACTGGCATAACAGAATTATCGTTCAAGTGGAGATGGGATAAGAGTGAGCTGAATCTATTCAGGCTCATTATATTTGATATATATTCATCTCGTAACTGGGGATAGGATGACCAACAGTCCCGATAACTTGGTAACTGTTTTATGCCCATAAGCATATTAATTGCAATGAAATATTTTATTTCTACTGGGTCTGTAGGTGCAAAATTATTATGACCTTGTTGTACTGCATATAGGTTGGTTTGAAAAACGATTTCATCAGTCATATCAAAAAGCAGTAAAAAAAAATCGACAGGATCTTTTAGTTCTTCGGGTACATTTTTAGGACCGACATCTTCTTGAAACCTGGCCTCTAATGGTTTGAATGGTGCTTTTTTCCATCTATCAAGATTAGCTCGATTTGCGAAAACCGCTAGTGGTAAGTTGTCCTCGTCTTCATCACCAGACTCAGCTACTTCATTAGCATTGTCCACCACTTCCGTGTCGCTCTCAGAAAAATTGCCAAGATCTGCCAGCACTTCCTGCACAAGATTTTCATCCTCCATATCGGACATTTCTGGAAAGTCTGGCTCTGAGTCACTTCCAGATGGAAGTTCACCCAGTAAGTCAAAACAGTCGGCCGATGTCATTTTATCCAAATTCAAGACTTTTCTTCTATCCATATCTAAAATGAATAAGTATTTTCAATTTGGTATGGCTATAATAATAATAATTAAAATTAGTAATTATAATTAGTAATAATTATAATTAGTAATATTATATAATTAGTAATTATTCAATAGAAACAAATAATCGAATAGAACCACTCTCAAAACAAATAAGTGTTATTATCGAATGAATACGAGTTTTATCATAGTGGTTTCAGAGCGAAACCATAACAACTAAAACCTCCTAGCCTTGATAATTTTGAGCAAAAAAATATTTATTTCACGTTTTTGTCAAGTTTTACCATGTTTATAAATAAATATACCAGTACTCACCTGTTTTTTAATAAAACTCCAACAAAAATACAAATTTTGTAAAAAATTCGTCTACTTCGCTCGGTGTGCACACATTCACCAAAATAATGACAGTTACAGAGATTTCGGTTGCTCTGACGTGCTTCAGAATGTTAGTATAGCTTCCCGATAACAGATGGCAGTAATACACAGCCTGGTTTTCGTCCGAAACCAGTGTGTGATAAAAGGCAGACTTTTGATATAGTGGTTCTCTGGTGAAACCACTATGCCGGAAAGGGTTAATATATCTCGGTCTAAATACATATATGTGCATGCATTTTTTATACGAGACGCACACGTTCTGTTTAAAAACATAAACCACATGGAGGCAAAGGGTAAATCTGTTACAGTATATAATATCTCGGTATTTCTTAAATGTTTGTTAAAAGTAACTTAAACTTTAAATTTTTCTGTTCTGTTAAAACAGAAATGTGGCCGAAAAAATGAATTGCCCTTCCTATTTTTGAACGGTTTATGTAATAAAAACATCGGTAAATTTCTTTTACCCAGAACTTCCCTCGATATGAATCTTTCCTTTTATTAGGAATAGTGAAGTGTGACCCAATTTAGTTCCGCACATAGTCATTTATTATTTTATTACCACTTATATACTGTCTCTACAAATATTTCTTTGGGCGCCATTTTGTTCCACCATACTGGATTCATACTGCCACACTTGATTTTTGGACATAATTTATAAATAAATTAAATAATTAGTTTTTACACTAATTTTTTAAAGACCGCCATTTTGTTCATTCATATCATATTTAATTTTTGTGCAAAATTTGATGTCAGCTAAATAAGTTATTTTTGACGTTGATCTTTTAACATTTTTTTTTGGTCGCCATCTTAAATTCGCACCATAATTTTACCAGTTTATCCTTAGACAAGGAAAGAGAGGGGACGGATAACGCCAGCTGTTTTACTGAAGGCCAACTGGCACCACGCATGTTTGCTCAGTGGCGTATCACATGATTGATATTAGAAATAAATGTACATTTTTTGTGATGTAACTTATTTAGCGTTTTGGTTCACCGACGCATATATGAAAAGAGGTGATAAGTAAGAGGACTTTAGACGAAAATGCAATTTATTTTCTATCAAAATGAAAACCATGTGCAAAATTAACATCTGCTTAAACTTTCACCGAGCGCCTGTTAGCTTTAAATTTTTGTAATGTAAATTATCTTGGAAAAATTAGTATTTCGCTATTCTGCTTTTTATGTATTTATGGACCTTCTTAATACTGAAATAAAACTAGGTATATAATTTAATTACGTTATATTTTATTTCATATAGCTGAAATATTTTACAGGGTTTCTACATACTAAATACAATTACAAAAAACTTAAATCTAAAAAAATTATATACATTATTATAAATACTAAAGCTAAACCAATACAATAAATGTTATTGTCCCTTAAACAAAATTAGCTTGGTATATTGACTTCTGATGAGATCTACTACTTCAGATTGCCTTTTACTTATAAAATGCAAACGAATATTTAAATACTGTAAAATGATAGATTCCATCAAAAAATATAAGTGGTTTGTAGTACCTTCTGATGCATGTTCTTTTAAATAATTAAAATATTTTGATTGTATGTATGTAAGATACTTAAAAAATTCTTCTTTTTGATATTGTGCTCATAAATTCGCAAAAAATGTTCGCTTAATTTACAAATTTCTATTACGTCTTTAGAGGGATATGTTAATCCACCTCGATTTTTTTGGGAAATTAAGGAGTTTAAATAATTTTTTTTTCCCCAATTAAAGATTGTATGCACATTTCACATTTAATTAATAATTGTAACCTACGTGATACAAAACCCGCTATATAAATTATAATTTCTTTTGAACATTTACTAATTACATGGGTATTCATTATATATTCATGATCTTCCCAAATGCTTTGCAACATTGGATACTTTTCAGATACCTCTGGGAGAAAATCAGGTGGTGCAATATTGAGTTCTGGTTTTTCAAACCTGCTTGATCCCACTAGTATAGGTATGTCATCTAAGGGAATACAATTCCCCATTCCCCCTTCACGAATTTCTGCTCGGACTAAAAGTCGTTTGTAAGCAGCCGTAAATTGTCTACAGGTAGGATTATTATTCCAACCACCCCTTGATCTTATGGATGAAAAAAATAGTTCAAGATGGTCTTGACTAATTTTATAACATGGAAGGTAAACAAGATAATTTTATTGAAATTGCTTCATCATACATCAGCAAGGCACTTTTTAAAGATATTATAAAACCTAGAAAGCCCGTTTTCCTTTTGGAATGTATTAGTAATTGATTGTTTGTAAATTTTAATGTTGAAATATAATCAATTGCTTCAGAAATAAACTTCCTAGTTTGGAATATATTTTTGTTAAAAATGGGTTTTTTATATCTTGGTGCAGCAAGGGTTCGGCTGTTTAATACATCAAAAATATTATTTAACATTTTAATAAAATTGACTGTAGCCTTACAACCACGAAATTCTTCAAGGCCTAAAGTTTCCTCACAAAAAGTTAGAGCATCTGCTACTGATTCGCTTAATAATTGGACAGCTAATCTAACTTTCATTTTTTGCTTAAAAAACTTGATGTGGGCTTTTCTAAGTTTGTTCCCTAAATGAAGTCCTTCAGATTGTTGTAAATTTTCTAATTTTTCTATGTACTCCCACTTAATTAAATTCCCCTGACCATCTACTAATTGTTTGCTCTCTCCGAATGTATTTCTAACTAGTTTAAGCATATGACATGGATCATAAAAAACAAAAATATTGCTGTTACGAATTGTAAAATATGTTTTCATATTTTGCAGTTCTGTGACACAGCCTAAAAGATTTGCCATTGCGACATTCGAAGGAGCACCGTCAAAAGTTAATGATAATACATGGGCACCAGTTTCTTTAATTAATTCTATGCATTGAGACACAAGGGAACTTTTTTGCATGCCAGTTAACCCGTCTACAAAAAAATACCCTACGGGTATTTTCCATGTACCATTTATGCAAACAGCCAAAACAAAAGCTTCTTTTGCTACTGCATTTTGATCATCGTCCAAGTCTACCCCATAGTAAACATATCCATGAAACTTTCTCCCATCCCATTCCACTTGTTTTCGAATTGAAATTTCGTCAATAACAAGTGCAATGAGAGTAGGTCTATCAGATATTTGGACATATTTTCTTAAAGTGTCAAAACACTCTTTGGTAAAACCTGGTTCAGCGTTTATATTTTTAAACCACTTTCCTATGGTACTCCTATGGGGTAAACAAGTATCAAAAACTTTTCGAATGTAATCATAAGCTTTAGGTGAAAAAAAACTGACCGTTATTGCAAACTTTCTTAATTCTGGAGAATATTTAACATTTTTTTTCAATTTACGTTTTTGCAGTTCTTTGGTTATTCCAGACATGTTGGAAAGTAATAGAGAATTTTCTGAGCTTATCAAATTTTTACTAGCTAAATGTTTTATGATTTGCTTCAATGACAAAACCTTCTTTTTATACCTTCGTACTTTCTGCGACAAGATTTTTATCTTCTTTGTTTTTTGCTGACTTTTTACCCTTTCCCTAAATAGCTGTTGCCGTAGTTTTTTTTTCCTAGGAGTCTCTGGATGGATATCTTCCAGGGTACTACTTGATGTAGAAGCTACTGCTGATGTGGAGGCAGTATTCTGAATATTTTGTTCATGAGATCTCTTTGTTGTCTGCAACAATTTGATTTGTTAAATTTTTAGTACTGTACAGTCAAATAATATGCAGTACACCAATTAGTAACATTTTTTCCAACCAAAATATATAAAATGGTAATCAAGTCTCATTAATATTTCTTTAAAAAATGTGTGTTATATAAATGTTATAGTAGTTTTTTGTGCCACTTTAACTCAACATTTGGTTTATAATAGGTTTATAGCATACTTTATATATCACTTTAGGCATAAATAACTAGATGGTTTAGAAATTGTGGTTTAAAGGCATATATATTGTTTTATCAATCAAATATACTCCAATTTCCATATCAGAGAGGTATTACTGTGTAACTGTTTAAACATGAACAATTATTAAATTTTGCCTACCATTAAAGAGAAATTAACTATAGTAATAGTAAATAACAATAAATATTATATTAAATACCTTATAAATTATATAATAAAGTAAAAAAAATATAGCAATTACTTCTACTAATCAAACAATGTTATTTGGATAGTTACAAAAACTATACTTTACCTTTTTTAGTTGCATATATTTGGGCAGTTCTGGAAATATTGTCGGTACGGCTTCATCCAAAAGACAATTTCTTTCGCCAATGCGATAAAAGAATTTTTTTTCAAAATGCTTGGAACAAAGTCTGTGATTCTTTGTTGGAGACCAGTCTGCAAGTTTCAGATTCTGAACCCAAAGTTCTCGCCTTACCAGATTTGTAGGAAATCTTAAAAAAAAACTTATGTGAAACTTCAAAAGAATATGTTTTATTATCAAAATAAACCAATTTTCCTATTGCAGAACTAATAGTAATTAGATAAAATAATATTAAACAAAGTTAATAATAACAATATTAACATTATGGTTCAAAAATATAGTAATAAACAATTTTTCATAAGCGTAATTATTAAAATATATATGAACGCCCCCACTGCTCAAATGACATTTACTCGAGGAGATTAACCCAATTATGAATACCTAATTAGGTAATCATGAATGAAAATAGTCATGTTTATGTCCCACACTGTGCAGTATCGTGAAATCAGTCAGCTGTTAGATCATATTAAAATATTATACCAAATAACTACTTAGAACATGAGATAAATGGTTTTTTAAATGCAATTGAGAAATTACTTTATTATTTCTCACCTGTGAAACGTAACTTCAGGTTCCTTTCTGTCACTTCGACTTTTACAGTTGTAAGCACAACAAACCACCATTTTTCTAACACAAAATTTATAGTTTTTAACACACTTTCCGCTGAATAATCCACAAAAGAAACTGTGGTGACACCTCGATTGTCTGGCACCATAAAATGGCGTCCTAATGAATTTCTGCTTCAATTTGCGCCAGCGCCGTAAACGGGTGTTACGCGTCCTCTCTCTTTCCTTGTCTAAGAGTTTATCACTATATCACACTTAATACTTGAAATCAATCTAATACGTATGCTATCTCGGGTTCGCACCAAAATGTTACCAGTTTAGTTCTTAACACTTAATTTTGTATTAGATTTTTTTTAAACGTGAAGATCTATAAAAAGCTAGGATGGGGATTTGTTTACTATTACAATACTTCCCTTTCAATAAAATAATAGTAATCTAACAATAAAAAAAAACAATTGGATTTATTGTTTCCAAAAGTTAACAAATTCGGTAAATTAGCTTTACCCGTAACATCCCTCATAACGATTCTTTATTTATTAAGGGAATGAAATATAACAAATTGTATATGTACCGGGTGGCCCGTTTATTATGGGACGCTACTTTATCTCGAAACCTGTAATAGGTAGCAAAAAAAGTTAAATACAGAAGTTTTTTCGATTCACATAAACTTTTAAAATATTACATTTTTATATATACAGAGTGTTTGGATTTTCGTGGACAAGTATCAACTTCCTTATTTCAAATGCAACACCCTATATATTATTGCAGATTCGGATAGGGGTCTGTAAGACAAATTCGACGATATATAATAATATGTGTCTCTGATTTACCGTTTCGGACTTATTGCCTGTTAACCTCCGAAACGGACTGATATGCAGACGCTGTTTTCTCAGTTACTTAAACACTTATGAATACTCTGTGAACGCTAAGGAATAAACAGCTTTACACTTTTCGCCATGTAGTAGCTCATTTTTTATTACAAATAAATAATTGCCAGTGTTGTCAAATTTCACGTATCTAAATTTTCTCAATTTTTTAAATGGAACACCCTGTATATTAACCTAGGTCTGAATAGAGCTCTTCAAGACGAGTTCAATGAGATATAACAATAGGGGGTTGTGATTCACTGTTTCGAAATTATCGGTGATTATCTTCAGCTAATAGCCTATTTATGTCTTATCATTTAATTTTCTTCCCTGTCTGTTTACCTCTTTCATCTTCTTTTCATTTGTGTTACTCCAATAATGTAAATTATTCCTGTTAAACACCGCAGTTGAAGTAGTGAATATAGATTCATCTGCCCAAATAATATTTTGAAAAATATTGTCTGAAAAATGTTTGTCCATTAAAATATTGCAAAATTCTAACCTGTTATAATCTCAATCTTCTAATTTTTGCACCGGTAAATATTTATAAGGCTTCCATCCATTTATTTTAAAACAAGTTTGGATAGTTGTTCTTCTAATTTCAAGTCTAGAGCAGCTTGTCGGGTGGACGTTTCAGGAGATTCTTCAAAGTAAAGCAAAAAATGAATGCACTGTAACAATAACAATAAAATGTGAATAAACAGCTATGAAAACTGTCAAATATTGGTTTCCAAGGTGACAAAAAGCAATACTGGAGCATTTGTTACTTTAAGTCCAAAGCCAAATGCGGTAAATAAATAGTACATTTAATTTATATCCGAAGTAAAAATAATGGAAACGTTATTTTAAGTTGATACT
Source organism: Kuschelorhynchus macadamiae (assembly GCA_030620095.1). Taxonomy (NCBI): domain Eukaryota; kingdom Metazoa; phylum Arthropoda; class Insecta; order Coleoptera; family Curculionidae; genus Kuschelorhynchus; species Kuschelorhynchus macadamiae. Next base: position 162,062 of record JAUTXW010003033.1, read on the forward strand.
ATTTTTTTGTAATCTCCAAATTTGTTACGTGACACGAAGTTTGTTAAATTAGAGAAAATATTTTATTCACTTAAATTTTATACATTTATATTCCTACTATTGAATAGCTATCGAATTCTACCTTATTTTAGAGGCCGTTAGAGATAGCGCAGTTTGCCGTATATAATATACTGTAAAGATAGTTAAAAAAGTTGCTAAATACGTGTGGTTTCTAGATTCAGTTAAACTATTAATATATTATATTTTTATATATACAGGATATTTGAATTTTCCTGTACAAGTATCAATTTCTTTATTTAAAATATAATAGCGTATATATAAATTGCAGATTTAAACTTAAATAGGGCTCATCCAAAAATATTTAACGATATTGTTTGTTTTCATAAAGGGACTGATTTACACACTAAATTTGCTTGGTTCTGTAAACACTTACGAATGTTTGGTAATCGCTAAGAAACAGACAGTTTTAGAGCTGTACTACAAGGCTAAGTATGGTACACACCAATATTTTGCTGTGGTAGAAGATGTAAGTGACTAATATTGCTCACTAATAAATCAATCTACTGTAATGTCACTATTTACAAAGGTTACCGAATAAAAATATAAGTTGCCGCACTGGCCCGTCGGCACTTTGAAAATCGCAGATAAAAGGCGAGCCGCCTAGTTTCAAACCTGATCGACACTGGCTCCTGTTACCGAGCTGTTTAAAAGTAGTTTGGCTTCGAATTTGTATCTACCAGGGAATTTCAAAAGTATAAATAATAACTTTAGACAAAAATTACTGAGTTGAATTTGGTCGTCGGACTAGTTTAATGTTTTACAATTACAGTTTTAAATGTTATTTAAATATAGTGAATTTAATATTAAATTGTTATTTACCTGCTAGTCGAATTTAAGAATCCAATATTTTTATTATATAAATAAAAAAATCGGTAAATTTCCTTTTTGAAGTGTGACTTAGTTTAGTTCAGTACATAGTCACAGTATTATAAGTGATACATATACTTTTCATTTTGATTGGGCGCCATTTTGTTTCATTATAATGGATTCCTACCAATATTTTACCATTTTCTTTCTACCTATGTCGCACTTAACTTTTGGGCATAATTTAAAATAAATTCAATAAATAGTTTTTACATTTACACATACCGCCTTTTTGTTACGTCATGTTGAATTCGTACCAGTTAATCCCATTTGCATATTTAATTTTTCTGCAAAATTTAAAATCAATTGAACACATTTTTTTTTACCATGATTTTTTAAAAAATTTATTTGGCCGCCATTTCCCTTCGCCATCTAAAATTGAAACCCATATTATCAGTCTTTACGTACACCGTTGGTCCTCAGATATTTCCTAACCCCAAATAATTTACTATTTTAAGATAACAACAAGACCGTTAACGAAAAGCATTTAGAAACTTAATATCTGGCAAATATCTGCGAACCAACGAAGTAGGTAAAGACTGATAATATGGGATTCATGCATGATATAAAATCTATATGTGTCCTGAGGATGCAACAATAAAGTTGCGAAACGTCGACAATTTAAAAATAGAGTCTTGTTTTTTTTAACTGGATCCTAACCCCAAATAATACACCATTCTAACATAAAAACAAGAGGATCGTTAACGAAAACCATTTAGAAACTTAGTATCTGGGAAATAACTACGGACCAACTTAGATGATAAAGACTGATAATATGGGTTTCGTGCATATATATAGATATAGAATTTAGAATGTGTCCTGAGGATGCAACAATAAAATAGCGAAACGTCGACAGTTTAAAAAAGTCTATTGTTTTTTTACTGGATTCCAAAGCCAAATAATACACCACTGTAACATAACAACAAGAGGATCGTTAACGAAAATCATTTAAAAACTTAATATCTGGGAAACATCTGCGGACCAGCGTAGTATGTAAAGACTGATAATATGGGTTTCATGCAGTATAGACAATTTATGTGTTCTGAGGATGCTACAATAAAATAGCGAAACGTCGACAGTTTAAAAAAGTCTATTGTTTTTTACTGGAACCCAATCCCAAATAAAACATCACTTTAACATAACAACAAGAGAATCATTTAGAAACTTAATATCTAGGAAATATCTGCGGACCAGCGTAGTAGATAAAGACTGATAATGTGGGTTTCATGCAGGATATAGAATTTATATATGTGTACTGATGATGCAACAATAAAATAGCGAATCGTCGACAGATTAAAAAAGTCTGTTGTTTTTTTACTGGAACCCAACCCCAAATAATACACCACTCTAACATAACAACAAAAGTGTCGTTAACGAAAACCATTTAGACCTGTAATATCTGTAAAATATCTGCAGGCCAACGGGGTAGGTAAAAACTAATAATATGGATTTCATGTCGGATATAGAATTTATGAGTTCTGAGGATGCAACAATAAAGTTGGAAAGCATCGACAATTTTAAAAAGACTTGCTTTTTTACTGGATCTTAACCCCCACTGATACACCACTCTACCAATTTTTGTTTTAACATATTATTAGGTCATCCTCATATGACCCTTAGTTTTTGGTCAAAATTTGGAGTCAATCGGGTAAGTAGTATTTAAGCTATGTCGCGAACTAATAGACATACAGACAGGCGAAACGACAGAGTTGATAAAACATGTTTTTTTACAACCATCTACAGAGCAATATCTAATAGGCATATTGGCTCATATTTGTCAAAGAAATATTTTTTTTTGTCTGACTACATAGCACAATAACAAACTGGCGCGATCACGGAGCCTGACCAACTGTGTATGTGCCGGAGGCCCGACCGGTACCCAGAATGTACTAGCCAGGGCGGGACGCGAGGAATACGTAAATCGAGTCACGTGTTTACGTGCTGCAACTTATATTTTTATTCAGTAAACTTTGCTATTTACCTCAGTAGAGATCACTGAGTCCATGCACAGCAACAAAATATCGCGTTTAAAAAATCCGCGTAATCACGTGGTGTACCATTCTTATCCTTGTATTACTTCTACCCTTTACATTATGAAATTAGGGACATATTGTAAAGAAACATTTTTCATATTTACAAACAATTATTTACATAACATATATTGCGTATTGCGCAAAATAGTGTTAGTTGTTGTCTTAGTAAGCATTAGTTACGATTATATGTATTTATATGTGCTATTAAAACAAAATTGTTCTCGTAGTTTTAAGAGTTTTCTTAAAGATAAATAAATCAGATAATTAATTCCTGTCAGAACGGTGCTAGTAATATTGTTTTTAATTAATACATAACCTAACCTTTATTATAAATACATAATAAAATGTCGTCGGCTTACATATAGTGACATAGGAAATGAAGTATCACTGTAAAAACATCTAAAAAAGTGTTTCAGCAGTGGATTCATTATTGCATAAGATAAAATACTGAAATGTATGTTTCACTTAAAATAATTATATTAATTAGTAAATGGGCTGTTACTTAAAGACAATGACAATTAATTCCGAAACAATGTATCGGGTTCGGGGGTCAGAAACCCCCCCCCCCCCCCCCCCCCCCGAAATGTTTAATAATAGAGCACTAATAGGAATAGAAATAGAATAAATTTTCGGATTTGGGGTTTTGTTCTCTTTTAGATTATTTCCACCCCCCATCCCCAATTTTTTTCCTGGGTGCGCCACTGATCACAGGGCATTGTTATATATAGTTGAATTCGTCTTGGGGAGCTCTATTCAGATCTATGGTAATGGATAAGTGTTTCTTTTAAAAAAGTCGATAAAAATAGGGATACGTAAAATTTGGCAACACCGCGAATTATTTATTTTTATTAAATTTTGAGCTTACATGGCCAAAAGGGTAAAACTCTTTATTTTTAGATTCCTAAATTTCTTGTATCGTCGACTTACAATATAGTGACATTAAAAATCTGGCATCACTGTAAAATTATCTAAAAAAAATGATTAATAATGGCCTCACTATTACATATTATACATGAAATACTCAAATTTTAAACAATGTGTGCAAAAAATGAAATGATAAGACAGAAATAGGCTATTAGCTGAAGATAACCACCGATAATTTCCAAACAGTGAATCATAACCCCCTATTGTTATATATCATTGAATTCGTCTTGACGAGCTCTATTCAGACCTATGTTAATATACAGGGTGTTCCATTTAAAAAACTTGAGAAAATTTAGAATACGTAAAATTTGGCAACACTGGCAATTATTTTTTTGTAATAAAAAATGAGCTACTACATGGCGAAAAGGGTAAAGATGCTTATTACTTAGCGCTCATAGAGTATTCATAAGTGTTTAAGCAACTGAGAAAACAGCGTTTGCATATCAATTCGTTTCTGAGGTTAACAAGCAATAAGTCCGAAACGATGAATCAGAGACACATATTATTATATATCGTTGAATTTGTCTTAAAGAGCCCTATCTGAATCTGCAATAATATATACGGTATTGTATTTAAAATAAAGAAGCTGATACTTCTCCACGAAAATTCAAACACTCTGTATTTATAAAAATGCAATATTTTAAAAGCTTATATGAATCCAAAAAACTCTTGTATTTAACTTTTTTGCTACCTGTTACAGGTTCCGAGATAAGGTAGCGCCCCATAATAAACAGGCCACCCTGTACATACTGTACATATTGATGAATTACTACGTGCTGAACTAAACTCCGTCATGCTTTTTTTCCTTTACAAAAGAAAGAATTCATAAAAAGGAAAGTTGCTGGTAAAGATAATTTACCTATTTCTTATTCAGTTTATTTATTTTTCTATTATTTAGATCATTATTATTATTATGAACATTAATGTTTCATAATTTTATTTACACGGTCTATAATAAAATAGATTATATCATTTATTGTTTTCCTCCATTAAAAGAATGGTTTTATTCCAGAAAAAGCAATTGTGCCGAATTTTTAAACCTTTTATTAAGCCGCCATTTTGCTTGGCCATATAGGATTTGCATTACAATTTTACCAGTTTATCCCGGCTTTAAGGTTGATTATTGTGTAAAATGACAAATCAATTATATAAGTAACCTTTCTTCCCTGATTTGTTTTAACAATTCAATATCTAATCTAATAATCTCACCAAAATTTTAACAAGTAATCCTTAATATTACACTCAATTTTTGTGCAAAATTTAGGATCCTAAGTTAGTTTTTTCTATTAATTTTTTAACATTTTATATGTATCCCCATAATATGACCATCGATTTTTCAGCAAAATTTAAAGCCAACCGAAAAAGTAGTTTTTCAACCATGTCGCGCACAGACACAAACGGAAATGTATATTCATGTTTTTCGATATCTTATCTAGGGACTCTAAAATGCTAAGATCTGCCAAAATTCCGAAGATTTTTTCACGAATACAAAACTTGCCACATACGAGGGAAATAATACGGCTTAACCTGAATTAATTTTTTTTTGGCGTCTATACTGCGAGTTTTTCAAGCAGTTTCGAAATGGTTTCTGTGTGCATTTTGTCGGTGATTTATTTTTTGTTAAAATCAAGTACAAACTCGATTTTTCGACAACAGCAGTCAGCATAGTCAGCTGTTCGTATCCAAACTCGTCGTCCGATTATTTTCTATGTAGCTTGTTGCATTCTTTACGAAAGTTGTATTGTCCTGCAACTATGGACGTATGGCAAATTTGTAATCGATTATATGGAAGTAGGTGAAAAATCCATTAAAAGATTTGAGCAGACAAACAAACCCACCGTGACGTGAAGCTAATAAAAGCGTGGTAAAAATGCCCCAATATAATAGAAACACTTTAATTTACAATTTTACCATAATGTAGTAAAATTAAGTCAATATAGTTTTAATACGCCTTCAATGACTGTATTAATCCACTAACATTGTGTGAACGATTATCAATTAGTATGTTAAGAGAATTGAATAAATAAATGACTCCCGTTAATTATTGGGAATTGTACCGGCCATGTCATCCTTTCAAATATTTAATATGGGTTTAATTTGCTGACTATTTACGGGCTTTTAAATGAAATATTTTATAATTTATTGGGCAGTTGATAAACGTGGCATTAGCTAGGCATACAAAAAATTATATACAAAATCAAGGAGAAATTAATAAAACTGTTTGACCTAACAATTTTTATTACAAATACCTGCCAGGTTATTTTTATAAACATGCTTTAAATAATTAAATAACTTTAACCAAGTTTGTAATTATTTTTTGAATGATTTTAGTATATTAATGAGCATTTTGAATTTTCTTTAAATATTTTGTGGCTCTTGATACAAAGTTTATTTCGGAATTAGAATACCTTAATAAATTAGGGTTGCTAAGGATTTTATAAAAAATAATTTTTCAAATTACCTTTTTTTCCCAAATTTTAAACTATACATCAGGCACAGTAAAGAGACTAAAGTAAAAAAAGAAACACAAAACAACCAAAATAGCACAAGCCCTTGAAACGCATAAGCATCCCGCCAATCACAGCATTGTTCAACGTACTTCCAATTGGTTCGTCCGTCGTTTAATCCCGCTCTTTGGATCCAACCCATGTGTGTTTAAATCCCCGTTTAGGCGGATGATTTTTTTTACTTAAAAAAAACTTATAATTAATAACAATGGGATTAGGTTAGGTTAGGATTGGTTCGGTAGAGTTCTCGGTTTCGGATTAGAGGCACGAGTGTTCGAATCCACGTTGAGGCAGATGACTTTTTTTAGTTTTTATTCAACAAAACTTATAATTATATTTCACAATCTCCTCCTCAAGATTACATAACACCTGTAGTTTTCATAGCTCTGCGTTTTTCGACCACACAAGTTTAAAGTAAACAATTTTTTATCCCGGGCCGATCCACTCGGGCATCGAGAGAGGCGATATCAGTTCATTTCTATGTGTGTTTCGATAGTTTCGACACAGCCTAGACTTTGGTTTCGAATAATAATTTGTGTATTTCGTGCGTGTTTGGCAAAATGCCTCGAGTTAAAAGATCCAAAACGGAGTTGTTCCGAAAGTTGAAGAAATTAAAGCGGGATATTAGTAATTGCTCATCATCATCGTCTGAATCATCAAGTAAGTAGAAGTTTTTATAATAATGCTCCTAATAACGCTCTAAAATACTGAGTCTAAATTAAATTTAATATACACTTTATACATATGTATAAGTGTAAGTATATGCATCATATTAATCACTGAGGCTGTTTGATTCCCATTTATTTTTGTACATAACTACATATATATATATATATATATATATATATATATATATATTTATAAAGGCTAATATTTTCATTTCTCGCTTTTATGCAGTCATATGACTATGCAGATCGCTTTATATATAAATATACATTTATATTTAGCGGTTTATTGTTACAAATGTATCTAATAACGTCTCCCTTTTGCGGGATCTATGATCACATGAACATAGTATATGAAAATAAAATCATGCCTATAAATCGGAATACGTCCACATGTATACGAAAATGATGCATCATTTATAGATAAATATCTAAAATAAGTCGGATACCTTAAATTATTACTGCTTATGTCTTAAAATATGAATCCAAGGGTTTTCTGTTTTCCCAAATTAACTTAATATCGTTACAAAGGTCACGTTCCTGACGTGTATACGTCTTTATTCAAGCTCCTCCTATTCAAGTAGTGCTGAAGAGACAATAGACCAACACATGCACAATGCACAATCATCTATTGAACAGCCCAAAATGGATGACGGCATAATATCCTTGCTAGATGACGGCTAATCAACTATTACCCAGGAAGGTCCAGAGTTCTATGGCGAAATTGCTAGTGGCTGGGAAACAATTTTAAAAGATGGGTTAGATAAGAAGAAAAGGAAATCAATTATCGAGAAATACCCTACGGGAAAAAACTTACAACTGGCTGAAGCTCCGAAATTGAATGAGGAAATCTTGTCAAACCTGCCTGATCTAGCAATCAAACAGGACAACTTTTTATGTCAAGTGCAGAATCATATTTCTGCAATACTGACAGCAATTAGGACCCCAATTAATATCCTCATTACGCAAGATGCTCCACCAGGAAATGACAATACAACCTTAAAAAACCTTATTGATGCTAGACGCTTACTTACCGACCTTCATCATTCTATGTCCAAGCACAGAAAATATTTGATAGGCCCTCTTCTAAATTCCAATATGAAAAAAGTTATTGAAGAATCTCCTATCACAGCATGTTTATTTGGAGATAATCTATGCGACAGGATCAAGTCAGATCAAACTATAAAAAAGGCGGGTAGTGAACTCATGAAACAGAAGAACAAGATGGTTACTTCCACATCTCAAAACTATTTAAACTCCAAGCGAGGGCAAAACCGGGGGCGGTACAAATATTCGGAGCGGAAATGGCAACATCGCGATCGACAGAAGAGCTACAAAAGAAAACCATACCAGTCGACGTCCAAGTACACGAGGACCGAGAGGAGAGATCGACAAAGGCGATAAAGGTAAATAAAACGATAATTGCAGGGAGACTGAAATATTTTTTAAATGAATGGAAAACTGTAACCAAACAAAAAACAATCCTACATTGGATTACAGGTTATAGAATCCCATTTATTGCAAAACCCTTTCAGAAAAACACACCCAGTAAGTATTTTTCTAAAGCTGAAAAATTAAAGTTACTAAAAGCTATCAAAATATTGTTAGAGATAGGTGTGGTTTTAAAAGGGAAAAAGTTAAAGTATGATTTCTACTCATGGTATTTTTTTAACGCCCAAAAAAGATGGTACATTTAGACTTATATTAAATTTAAAGTATTTAAATTCCTTTTTAAGACCGCCACACTTTAAGATGGAGGATTATAGAACTCTTTTAAAAATAATTTACAAAGATTGTTTTTTACAACTATCGACTTAAAAGGCGCCTACGATTTAATACCGATTAGGGACAATGATAAGAAATTTCTAAAATTTAAGTTTAATGGTGAATTTTGTCATTTTAATTCATTACCTTTTGGCCTCTCAGTAGCGCCCTGGGTATTTACAAAGCTGTTAAAGCCAGTTTTACAATATTTCAGAGAGAAAGGCATTACACTGTTAGCACATTTAGATGATTTCGCAATTATTGGGAAATCGTTTGAAGAATGCCAGTCTTTTAGTAAGATAGTAATCTCAAAATTAAAGAAATTAGGCTTTCTCATAAACTACAATAAAAGCTCTCTAATACCATGTAAATCATGCGAATACTTAGGGTTTGGGTATAATTCAGAAGATATGACAATATCTTTACCAGCAAAAAAGAAAACTTCTATAGTTAAAGACTTGGTTTTATTATCAAAATTAAAAACTTGTAAAATTAGAAAATTTGCCAAGATATTGGGTAAGTTGATAGCTGCCTGTCCAGCCATAAAATATAGCTGGCTGTATACCAAAAGTTTTGAAATGATTAAAACTTTTGAACTAAGCCGTAATAAGGGAAGGTTTGATGCGACAATGCATATTCCCAAATCTTTACTAAAAGATATTAACTGGTGCTTAAATAACATCCCTACAGCAGACAAACCCATCGTTAATGATTGCACTTATCGAAAAGAAATTTTTTCCGATGCTTCTTTATCGGGTTGGGGTGGTTTTTGCAGAGGAGAAAAAATTCACGGGTTTTGGAGTCCCCTGCAAAGGAACAAAAATATTCATTACTTAGAATTACTTGCTGCCTTCAATAACCTAAAATCATTTTGCAAAACGGATAATAATTGCCTAATTTTCCTAATACTGGACAACACGACTTCAATTTCCTATATAAATAAAATGGGTGGAACAAAACATAAAGCCCTTAACAGTTTAACAAAACAAATATATGAATGGTGCCAAGAAAGACAAATAACTTTATTTGCATCTTACATAAACACAAAACGCAACATAGAAGCGGATAGTAAATCAAGGTCCTGAGCAATAGAAACGGAGTATGAATTATCAAATGACTACTTTGTTGAAATATGTTCAAAATTAGGACAACCCACTATGGATCTATTTGCTACGAAATCAAACGCTAAATGCCCTAGATATGTTTCATGGCATAGGGACCCTGATTCACTATATGTAGATGCCTTCACGAGGAACTGGCAAGGTGAATTCATATACGCGTTTCCCCCACTTCACGTATTAATGAAAGTAATTTCCAAAATAATTCACGATAAAGCAGAAGGCACTCTTGTTGTTTCTTTGTGGAGGACTCAGCCATGGTTTACATCTTTTCTTAAAATACTTAAGAAACCTTCCATCATCTTACACCCTTCTAATATTTTGATTTGTTCTCCATTTAGGGACCTTTGGAAGAGCCTTTCCCTGGCGGTCGGGAGTGTAACCGGAGCGCTTTTCTTTTCTAGGGCTTTCCAGAGGAAGAAATGGAAGCAATTCTTACCTCCATAGCCCCTAGTACATTTAAACTGTATACTTGTTCTCTAAAAGATTGGTGCAATTACTGTCTTAAAAATAGAGTAAGCCCCTTTGATTCGAGTTTAACGTCTATAGTTAAATTTCTAGATATTATGTTTAAAATGGGTTATTCTTACTCTTCAATTAATACCTGCAGTGCCTTAAGCCTAATACTATCTGTAAAGGACGAGGAGCAGAAATATTTAAAAAGATATTTAAAAGGCCTTTATAACCAACGACCCAGTGCTCCCAGATATGAAACCACTTGGGATACATTTCCGGTTATTCACTACCTAGAAACATTATTTCCCCTAGAATCCCTAAGTGTGTATCAACTATCTATAAAACTGAGCGTTATTAGCATTAACAACTGGTCACCGGATCCAAACATTCCCTAAAATGAAATTGACTTATCTCCTGCTGATCTAAAAATAAGAATATCTGAAAGAATAAAAACGTCCAAGCTAAATGTTCCTCAACCTGTGCTGACTTTTCCCTTTTTCAAAGAAAAACCGCAATTATGTGTCGCGTCTACCACCATCTTTTACATTGATAAAACAAAAAACTTGACACCTAAAAACGAAAATAAATTACTTTTGACAGCCAAAAAACCATACAGGCCCGCAACTACTCAAACTTTGAGCCGTTGGTTGAAAGATGTTCTAGAAAAAAGTAAAATTGATGTTAGCATGTTTAAAGCTTACAGTTTTAGACATTCATCAACATCAGCTGCCTTTCGAGCTGGTATAAACATTGATACGATAAGAAAATCCGCCGGTTGGTCTGATAAGTCAACTATTTTCAACAAATTTTATAACCGGCCAGTTAATTCTCAAAAGAGCTTCATACAGGGAGTACTAAATATGTAATGCAAAAAATATCTAGATACTAAAACACATATGTGTATTATTTTATGTATCTTTATTTTTACATATTTTTGCACTGAATTATTATATAGCCTGAAGGTATTACCACAGTTTAAGTAATATTTTTATCTCGATTTTTATATAGATTCTGGTATTACGGTGTAATATTATTAAAATTAATTAATAACGATATTTGTTAAGATGCATTCATTTTTTTGTATGTATATCATGTTTTAGAAATTTTGTATTACGATACAAACAAATATACCCTTATTTTCCTTGCATATTAATATGTGATTAAGATTATACTTGTTTATGTCAATATATTTGCATATCTGTGCTAAATAGTTGCATTCTTTAAACATCTACACGTGTTATGTAATCTTGAGGAGGAGATTGTGAAATATAATTGAAAAATTAATCGACTTACCTGAAGATGAATTTAAATTATATGAACAATCTCCTCCGAAAAGATTACATCCCTCCCCTCTCTCTTCTCATTTCCCAATTTCAGCAACTATTTAGGGTTCGAAATGAACTGATATCGCCTCTCTCGATGCCCGAGTGGATCGGCCCCGGATAAAAAATTGTTTACTTTAAACTTGTGTGGTCGAAAAACGCAGAGCTATGAAAACTACAGGTGTTATGTAATCTTTTCGGAGGAGATTGTTCATATAATTTAAATTAATCTTCAGGTAAGTCGATTAATTTTTCAATTAATAAAACTGCTAATTAGGTAAGCTTAGGATTGGTTAGGTTCGTTGCAAACAAAACCTCTACTGTTAGACAAAACTCTCTAGATTACCGCCATCATTAAAGCCATAAAATTACACCTCAAAACATCGAAAATAAGATTTGAAATACGCGCACACTGTAAAGTATTGTGATTGGCTGGATGTCTAAGGGATTCAAGGTCTTGTAAAATAACGGATATTGAGAAAAGAAACATCCAATGGTTTTGCTAGTTATAGAAACCAGACAAACAAAAACTTCACCATTTGACAAAAATGTAGTTAACTGATATCAGTTTAAATATATTTTCGTGTCATTAGGATTAGTCGATGATAAACGTGCATTATAACTTACAAACAAAAAGCCGGCATGTTGTAAAATGAAATCGGAATTAAGGAAAGAGGCCGTAAAAGCAATGTACATATAAGCGCAACTAATAAATGGCCAGATTTATGTGATATGAAACATAGTTTCGGTATCAGATGCTATCTCGAAATTTTATTGACTTCTGCAGCCGACCACGCTGGTGGAACACCGAAAAAAAATATCTCGGAATCCTGATCCGATGACCGGCGAGTCCGAATCCGAAAAGCGGCCTTCGAGCCAGGGAATCGAGAAACGCGTGGAATGACGCTCAGCCAGGTAGAATACGCCCGGGAATTCAATCGCTCGCCATTATTAATTCAAGCCAAAACAATAGTGTGCCAGTGTATACCAAAACAATGACGTAGAATGGCCAGTAATAATTTTTATCCGTATATTAGCATATTAAATATTAAATAATACATTAAATTGTAACAACACTTAAATTATCTGCTACAACAAATTTAATATTTCTTTTTGGGCTAACCAATAATTCATTTAAAAAAAAATAAAAAAATATATTTTTATGATGGGTTTTTTAAATAATACATAAACAGTTTTAAACTAGACCCATGACCCATACCATTAAGAATTAGTTCAACAGTAAGAGAATATTTAATGCTAGACTATTTTTTACCGTCACTTACCCCCTTAACAATTATTTCCATAAACATCTCTAAAAACTGAGGACAGGTAACTGCCCAGAAATAAAAGACGAGTAATCTTAACTAAGTTCACTTTTAGATTTAAATAAGTCATATTATTAAATATTTGGTTTTTAGGTAAAATATCTCAAAGCTTAATTAATAATCACATTAGCCGCTAGATACGTCATCCATTTGTCATCAAATGTACACAGACTATATTTACGTTTTATACAGCTGACATGTCAAATGATCAAAATGTTACAAATGAACTAAACAAAGTCACTTTGCTTACCCTTTTCCACTTTAATTCATCCATTAATTGCAACAATATGCTGTCTCTCCTCTCTATTTTTTAGGCCAAATCCACATATATAACTTTATTTTCGAAAAAGAATACCAAAATTAAGTTATTCCCAAAATAATTTTTAATAATTGTTATTTTGTGTTTGAAATTGGGTTTTCTTTTCCGAGCCCTTAATTTTCTTCTGCCAACCTGTTTACCCTTTACACTTCGCAAATTAGACCCTGCCTTGAGTATTGCTCACACATATGGGGAGCAACCTCTCCTTCAATTCTTAATATCGTTGACTCTATCCAAAGAAGAGCTATTCGTCTGATTTGGAGCTTACAACTCTAGGGCATCGTCGAATTGTGGGCGACTTGTCTCTGTTTTACAGATACTACCACGGATTCTGTTCTGATGAAATATCATCCATTATGCCCTCCTGAGTCATTCTTGCTAGGGTAACACGAGCATCGACCCACATGCATCCTTTCACGGACCAACCAAGTGTCGAGATTATGAAATGGGCTACCAGCAAATCTTCTTTCCTAATCTGCATCAATAAACTTTCCCTGTCTTTATTTAAAGCAACCAAGGTACCTAGCACTTAGGCATTCGTGGTCTGCTATTTCTCTTGAACCAGTAAAGTGTAGTTTTTGTAAATACAATAAAATTGCCGACGTGTTATCTTGTTTGAATAGTCTTGATAAAGACCCAATAAAGGTCGAAACGTCGGCATTTTCTGAATAAAAGTAGGTTTTATTTGTTGGCCCACAAAAACAGCCTATCACTTTAAAGAATATAATCACACTATACTGCCAAATATTGACCGCAAGGTGGGCAGTTGCTATGGTGAAAAATAAATTTTAAAAGATATACAAAAACTCCTAGAACTAGATATAACTTTTATTACCTCATTGGAAAGCTGAGTTAATTGACCTATCTAAACTTATTGTCAGGTCTCACCCGGGTTGAGGAGCTGTTGACTTACAAAATCTTTAAATCGCTATATCTTCTGAAGCCCCCTTTTCCGAACTGAATGAGCCTAGGCTTATTTAAAAGAGAATTTCAAGCTGTTTTAGGATTAGAGTGACACTCCTTAGTTTTTCACAAATTGGTTACAGTTTTTTTCAATTTTCTCAAAATTTTTAAACGGAAGGGAATACTTCTCTTACACTAGTTATAAAGAGTAATAGAAGACCGAAGTTTTGGCGAAAACCACACATCGTTATCTTTATTAGTACTTAAGCTATTGCGAAATAAGTGAATTATTAGGTGTTACAGTAATTTCGGTATAGATGCCGGTTCTGCTTGGTGGTAATTATGTCTCGTAATTTGCCAACTTGCCAACTCATCCAAAACTGATTAATATCTCTCAAAACTCCTGGAAAAAAATATGAATAATGAAATACGAAGTTTTTTACAAGAAAATGATATTTTGCCTCCTAACCAGTCAGGATATCGGACTGGATATAGTTGTGTAACGGCACGTTTAAGTATTACAGATGACCTTATGACGTTATTAGATTCGGGTCAGTCCGCCATTCTGGTGTTCTTGGACTATTCGAAAGCACTCGACACGATTTGTCATTAACTATTATTAGCTATATTAAACTATGTCGGGTTTTCGGATAGTGCCATAATGTTTATTAAAAATTATCTTAATGATCGAATGCAGTATGCCGAAACAAGTTTAGGACAATCAATTAGAGAAACTGCTGGTTGGGGTGTGCCGCAGGGTTCTATATTGGAGCCTCTTTTATTTGGAATATATACTAGTAACTTTGTCTCGTGTCTAAAAAATGTTACGGCGTATTTTTATACCGATGACACTCAGGTACTATACTCATTTATCCCCAGTACTTGGCGTGAGGCACAGCCACTAATTAATCAAAATTTAAGAGAATTAACTGAATTTTCAGCACGTCACGGGCTGCTAATTAATCCAACTAAATCATCTGTTATGGTTTTTGGTAAGGATAATAATCGCTTAATGTCGGAACTTAATATAGAGGTCAGTGGTAAGGTCTTACAATTAAAAATTGTGCAAATAACCTCGGTCTAAGAATTGACACGGATTTTCGTTTCAGAGAGCAAATAGCGCATTATATACAAAAGGCATACATTTCCTTAAACTTGCTTTATCCACATCGCCATTTATTGACTGAGGCTCAAAAAGTAAAATTAACAGATTCTCTAGTATTAAGTAATTTTAACTATTGTGATATTTTAAATGGACCATGTTTAGATAAAACAGATACAAATAGAATTGAAAAAGTACAAAAAAACTGTTTACGATTTATTTATGGTATACGAAAATGTGATCCGGTTTCGCACAAACTATATGATGCCAAATGGTTGAATATGCAGAATAGGCGTATACTACACTCCTTGGTGTTTTTCCACAATATTACTTTTAATAACTGTCAACCATACTTGACAAACAAGATAATATATAGAACAGATGTTCACAGCTTAAACCTTAGATTTAGGGGTCTAATCTTTCCACCAGCACACTGAACCGTTTCAAAGAAGTTTTTCCTATAACATTTACAAGCTTTACAATACAGTTCCTTCTTTTTTAAAAGTCCTAAAACCATCAATTTTTAAAAAGAAGTTAAGACAAGAAATGTTTAGGCAATAAGTGAAGTGCAGTCGATTTAAATTCCATTCAGAATGTACCTAATGAGCTATTTCTATGCTGTTAAAGTTTGTATTTTTTCGCAATATTTTTGGCCTCGTGTTTGCAAAACCAAAACAAAGTCACCAACTTAGAACTTTAAAGATATAAGTTGGCGTCTGATTAGTTTATTTACCAATATATATATATATATATATATATATATATATATATATATATATATATATATATATATATATATATATACATATATATATATATATAATTTATATATACATATATATATATATATATATATTTATATATACATATATATATATATATATATATATATATATATATATATATATATATATATATATATATATATATATATATATATATACATTAAGGTATTTAGATATTTTCATTTTTACATTGCACATCAGTTATTGGATTAAACAATTTACCTGAAGCTTTATGTAATGTCTATACGCCTTTCACAACATGAAATTCGCTTACTATAAATATTCTGTCATCCTAAATTATTTTTTAACTAATAGTGTTTTTAAATTATCGGTTTTATTTAAACTTTAAACTGTTGTTGTTGTTCGTTTGTAGTTTATATATACCATTTTAAATTAATCTAGAGCGATTTGCTCCGTTTAAAATGCATATTATGTAGCTATAATATTCTAAATTTAATATTAATATGGATAGTGCAGATTTGTGTTTATTTTTCTTTAAACTGCATATGTTAGATACAGTTAAGAATATTTTGGATTTTTTTATAACTAAATAATATTGATATTTTAATTCGTATTTTGTTCTCTGTTACCAGGTGATCTGTGAATACAATGTTTTCTTGAATTTGAAATATCCGGTTTATTACAATCAGAGCACAGCCGTTAAGGTTGTGGTACATAAGAAACAGTGTGAAAAACTTCAAATTTGAAAATAAACTAAAAAAAAAATTAAAAGGTGACGAACTTAACGAACCTCAAGAACCTTCTGTTTGTCATTCTGTTTTTCTTTTAGTCATTTAGCTTCTTGGCCATTTAAAATCTTCTCGAGCCGATCCTGTTTTTCTTTTTGTGTTTTGATCTCTATATCTTGCAGATATTTTAAAATTACGTGTTGTTCTTGCTGGCCTTTAATCTATCCAGCTTCTCTTTCTTGTTTTTTTTTAGATTCTTCATCATTACATTTCTTTATCCTTCGCTTTTCTTTTAAAACTGTCAGTCAAATTGGATGAATCTTGCTTAATTTTCGAATAGAACTTTCTAGATGTTTCATGAAAATGTCTCTTCTGGTGTCTTCCTGAGGTCCAAAACACAATGGAAGAAATATAATGTTCCAGAAATGTCTTGAAATTGCTCCGATAGGGTCTTCTTTAGATCCAAAACCCAATGGCAAAGTTGGAATTTGTTTATTATTAAAATAAGATGTTCTAGAACTCTCTTGAAATAACTTTGATAAAACCACTCAAAACACGATGGGGAAAGTCAAAAATTACTTACTTAGTTTTATAGAATTTTGTAGAACGTCTTACAAAAAATCACAATTTAACCACAATTAGGTAAATCGTCGCGCGCAGGAATACATTTTCACAGTCGGCTTTTAGTTGAACCAAAAATAGTTCCAAAATTTGTCACTACCGGGTCACACTTCGAATTTTCCAGTGTTCAGGCTAATATTGTCACTACTTTTCACTCAATAATATCACTTCTAACACCAATTGTTGCACGGGTTCAATTTATAAGAAACTCTTTATTTACAAACAACACTAACTTTATTAAACTCTCAATACAACACCACTAATTAACTTAGTGTAAGCTAACAAATTTAATATAAGGGTAATGGCTAACTGACGACACCCGGACTTAATTCTAGCTAAAACCAAAAGTTTATAGTACGACGGGTGATTTACGAACAGTCATTGTTAACACTTGTGAATAAATAAATGGGCATATATGTAGCTAACTTGTTTTAAATAATTTAGAAAAAATCGCAGAATCTCCCATAAGTTTAAATACACAAAACCTGCCTAAAGAGTTTAATACGAAAATGTTTTTCAGTTCATAAAAAATATTTAAAGAAAGCCAGACTTTAAAGCAACAAGTTTGTGTATAAAGAACATCTGGATTTTTAAAATAAAATATGAATTCTCGAATATTGAAAGCCATTGGTGGCTTAAAGAGAAGCGTTATAATTTATCCCCTAGAAATTTTCGACGAAGGGATTCTCAAGTGGCTTGTATATAACTCTAATTAAAATCGGCTTGTCGATTTCTCTCATAGTCAGTGGGGATCTATACCTACCGTTTTGATTTGAGAACATTTTTATTATGCCTTTTTATGTTTGTTATATGTGCTCAGTTATTTTTGTTTACAAACAAATCTAATCAAGCATCAAGATTAGATATCCCCATAATCGGTTCTTTTTTAAGAATCTTTGGAATAATCTATATTTTCTTAAAGCCTTAAAACCTTTGTGTTCAAAAGTCTAAATATAAACTGCTCAATAGATAAATGTAGCCATCCAAAATCTGTATACATTTTAAAATTTCATAATAATTCTTTGAATACACCGACAAATTTTGAAACGCAGCACGCAAAATTTAATACAATTTAGATCCCGTTTTTCATGGTAATGAATTAAGATTTTAGATTTTTTTGTGTTTATATTACTTATCAATACTCGGACTAAGAAATTTAATATATTAACATCACACCGATGAACATAAAGTTTCAGGTAAATTGTTTAATCAAATAACTGATGTGCAATGTAAAAATAAAAATATCTAAATACCTTAAAATATATATATATATATATATATATATATATATATATATATATATAAAAATATATATATATATATATATATATATATATATATATATATATATATATATATATATATATATATATATATATATATATATATATATATATATATATATATATATATATATATATATATATATATATATATATATATATATATATATATATATATATATATATATATATATATATATATATATATATATATATATATATATATATATATATATATATATATATATATATATATATATATATATATATATATATATATATATATATATATATATATATATATATATATATATATATATATATATATATATATATATATATATATATATATATATATATATATATATATATATATATATATATATATATATATATATATATATATATATATATATATATATATATATATATATATATATATATATATATATATATATATATATATATATATATATATATATATATATATATATATATATATATATATATATATATATATATATATATATATATATATATATATATATATATATATATATATATATATATATATATATATATATATATATATATATATATATATATATATATATATATATATATATATATATATATATATATATATATATATATATATATATATATATATATATATATATATATATATATATATATATATATATATATATATATATATATATATATATATATATATATATATATATATATATATATATATATATATATATATATATATATATATATATATATATATATATATATATATATATATATATATATATATATATATATATATATATATATATATATATATATATATATATATATATATATATATATATATATATATATATATATATATATATATATATATATATATATATATATATATATATATATATATATATATATATTAAGGTATTTAGATATTTTTATTTTTACATTGCACATCAGTTATTGGATTAAACAATTTACCTGAAGCTTTATGTTCATCGGTGTACTGTTAATATATTAAATTTCTTAGTCCGAGTATTGATAAGTAATATATACACAAAAACATCTAAAATCTTAATTCATTACCATGAAAAACGGGATCTAAATTGTATTAAATTTTGCGTGCTGCGTTTCAAAATTTGTCGGTGTATTCAAAGAATTATTATGAAATTTTAAAATGTATACAAATTTTGGATGACTATATTTATCTATTGAGCAGTTTATATTTAGACTTTTGAACACAAAGGTTTTAAGGCTTTAAGAAAATATAGATTATTCCAAAGATTCTTAAAAAAACTGATTATGGGGATATCTAATCTTGATGCATGATTAGATTTGTTTGTAAACAAAAATAACTGAGCACATATAACAAACATAAAAAAGCATAATACAAATGTTCTCAAATCAAAACGGTAGGTATAGATCCCCACTGACTATGAGAGGAATCGACAAGCCGATTTTAATTACAGTTATATACAAGCCACTTGAGAATCCCTTCGTCGAAAATTTCTAGGGGATAAATTATAACGCTTCCCTTTAAGCCACCAATGGCTTTCAATATTCGAGAATTCATATTTTATTTTAAAAATCCAGATGTTCTTTATACACAAACTTGTTGCTTTAAAGTCTCGCTATCTTTAAATATTTTTTATGAACTGAAAAACATTTTCGTATTAAACTCTTTAGGCAGGTTTTGTATATTTAAACTTGTAGGAGATTCTGCGATTTTTTCTAAATTATTTAAAACAAGTTAGCTACATATATGCCCATTTATTTTAATAAATTGTGCTAGTGTTAACAATGACTGTTCGTAAATCACCCGTCGCGTCGTACTATAAACTTTTGCTTTTAGCTAGAATTAAGTCCGGGTGTCGTCAGTTAGCCATTACCCTTATATTAAATTTGTTAGCTTACACTAAGTTAATTAGTGGTGTTGTATTGAGAGTTTAATAAAGTTAGTGTTGTTTGTAAATGAAGAGTTTCTTATAAATTGAACCCGTGCAACAATTGGTGTTAGAAGTGATATTATTGAGTGAAAAGTAGTGACAATATTAGCCTGAACACTGGAAAATTTGAAGAGTGACCCGATAGTGACAAATTTTGGAACTATTTTTGGTTCAACTAGAAGCCGACTGTTTACCTAATTGTGGTTAAATTGTGATTTTTTGTAAGACGTTCTACAAAATTCTATGAAACTAAGTAAGTAATTTTTGACTTTCCCCATCGTGTTTTAGGCGGTTTTATCAAAGTTATTTCAAGAGAGTTCTAGAACATCTTATTTTAATAATAAACAAATTCCAACTTTGCCATTGGGTTTTGGATCTAAAGAAGACCTTATCGGAGCAATTTCAAGACATTTCTGGAACATTCTATTTCTTTTCTTCGATTGTGTTTTGGACCTCAGGAAGACACCAGAAGAGACATTTTCATGAAATATCTAGAAAGTTCTATTCGAAAATTAAGCAAGATTCATCCAATTTGACTGACAGTTTTAAAAGAAAAGAGAAGGATAAAGAAATGTAATGGTGAAGAATCTAAGAAAAAACAAGAAAGAGAAGCTGAATAGATTAAAGGCCAGCAAGAACAACGTAATTTTAAAATATCTGCAAAATATAGAGATCAAAACACAAAAAGAAAAACAGTATCGGCTCGAGAAGATTTTAAATGGCCAAGAAGCTAAATGAGTAAAAGAAAAACAGAATGACAAACAGAAGGTTCTTGAGGTTCGTTAAGTTCGTCACCTTTTATTTTTTTTTTTTAGTTTATTTTCAAATTTGAAGTTTTAAACACTGTTTCTTATGTACCACAACCTTAACGGCTGTGCTTTGATTGTAATAAACCGGATATTTCAAATTCACGAAAACATTTGTTTTCACAGATCATCTGGTAACAGAGAACAAAATACGAATTAAAATATCAATATTATTTATTCTACCTAACATATGCAGTTTAAAGAAAAATAAACACAAATCTGCACTATCCATATTAATATTAAATTTAGAATATTATACCTACATAATATGCATTTTAAACAGAGCAAATCGCTCTAGATTAATTTAAAATGGTATATATAAACTCCAAACGAACAACAACAACAGTTTAAAGTTTAAATAAAACCGATAATTTAAAAACACTAATGGTTAAAAAATAATTTAGGATGACAGAATATTTATAGTAAGCGAATTTCATGTTTGAAATTTTAAATTAAATTAAATTAAAATTTTAAAATAAATTTCTTTGTTGCTACTTGTTGATGGTCAATATCTCTAAAGCTTTAATTTTTATGACACAAATTCATAGAATTTAAACCCTGCTAAAAAAATTCCCCTAGATACAATTTACAAAACAACAAAAAAATTAAATCGAAAATAACCCAAAATCAGTTACAATAGAATTTGAAATTCTTTTCCGTTTTATTATTAATGTTACGGACAAACATAAGTAAATAGCTTTTTTTAACCTAAATAAAATCTGTCTAACCCAAATTTATTACCCATCGAAATCCCATTTGACCCGATTTTATGACTCAAATAAATCTTGATTAACCCAATTATGTGACATTTTAAACGTAAAAAATATTCATGTAACCTAACCAATTGGTCTATCTGAAATCCTCCATAAAACAGCAATAGCAATAGCAAGCCAAATAGATCCTGACCCCCGAGACGTCAATTTTATGTTACACCTCGACGGAGTAATATTTACAACACAATAAATTTAAACTAACAAAAGGTCCAATAAATTACATTGTCACCATTAATACGAGTAATGATTAAAAACAATAGAATACCCATTACTAAAAGGGGTCAGTACCCGCTTGCGCTGGGACGCTCGTCACCGTTGGGACTACCCCTGCTGAGATAGTCTTGGCCCTTGAACAATTAATCTGAATGAATTATTATCTGTTGTTCGTCTTAAAAGAATGATAGAAATCAGTCTGGAAATAATGAGATCCCCTAATTTAAAAACATGAATAGGTTGATTTATTACCTAATACAGGTGTGAGTTTATATATGGGTCATGAGATACCATATATTTTGAAATTACTACCCGAATGGATCATCGATGTTTATATTAAAGAAAACGATCTACACATGCTTTATAGTAGTATTATTTTATCTTTAGAACTGACTTCCATCGCTTACGAAGCATATAACGAGGTCTTTGTATTTAATTACCTGATACCATATTAAATAACACATATATAACTGAAGTCTTTATTAATATATATTTATTTTTCAAATGTGATTACTAAACTTAGATCTATATTTATTGTAAATATTTCTACTTCAAACATGTTTTCATATAATTTCTTACCCATATTAATAAAAAAACATGTTTTATTTTATACATCATATAATGATAACATTTAGAGTTATACCTATATCTAAGATAAATATTGTATTTTTGAGTTCATTATCTAGTTCTTCAGTATCATTATTTTATACTTAATGTACTTTTACAACGCTCTAGTTTAGTTAACATATGTAATGTCTATGCGCCTTTCACAACATCTTTTTAAAGAACCCATATAGTCCTAAAAACTGACTTGTTTGAATAATAAGCTTTAAACACATGTATTTCTATTACCTTCGATTATAAGACTGTTTAAAAAATAAATTTGATAAAGATGGTGTAGAAATGGACAAGAAACCGTACAACAAATTAATGAATTAAAGGTATCGGAAGATATAGAATTCCTTTCGTATATTTTTTAAAACTGATTTCTCTCTACGCTCTATTGCTTATGTTCCTTATTTTGACCAATTTTTACCTCTCAGTAGATGCCTTATATTTCTTAAAACTGATATTTCTCTATATCATAGTTAGGAAAACAGATAGATAGGTTGCCAGCTAGATCAGGTAAAAATGTTTTACAAATTTTGACTTAAGCTTCTAACAAAACAAATGTAACTGGTTATGTAATGATTTCCAACAATATGCTAAGTCTTTTGTTAAAGCGGAAACCCATGATTTACTATAACTTTTTTCACTTGCTACTAATTCACCATTATCACCCAATATCCTTCGTGTAATGTTATTGATGAACAAAAAAAACTGGCTTCAGCTCGATCAGAGGATTTGAATTCCACTAGATTATTGCAGGCATCCACAAATAGAAAAAAATCCAAACATACCCAATCCGTAGCGCGAACGTTTATCTAACTTTATGGCAGGATAAATTTGCATTTAGCAAGCTAGAATAATACGATAAAGCGAAAGTATAAGTCATGAACGATAAAGAAATTGGTTAAATATGTTTAACATACAACATCTAGCCGTTCTCTAGATACATTTTGCTGCAGCCATCTTGTTATCGGATCCCAGGCTTACTTTTTAAAGTTGCAATAACAGCAAATAATCAATTTCCTTGGTGGAGGTCCATCAATAACATCATATGAGTTTGTTCTTGTTGGTGTTACTCCGATGTAAAGGTAATCCACAATTGCAAAGGGAAGAGAAAGATTTCTGAAACTCTCAAAACAGTGAGTCACCCAACCCAATTTTTAAATGTACCCTAATATGTCCCTGCTCATTATCTATATTTCCATTTACAGTACCATAAAACTTTATTTTCTCCGATCTAAGTGCTAAAAATATTGTTCAAAATATACCCTTCTCATAGATTCTATTCACTCACAGAGCACAGTTTATAATCTTGTGTTACTAAACACTACTCTCAACTAAGAAATATGAGAGAAAAATTATATGTTTAGTCCAATCTTGAATAAATATAAATAATATCTAATAAATAATAAATAAAGATCTAAAAGTCCAACTGCTGAGAAAGAAAATTAATAGCAGTAGTATATTGAAGTGTGATGGTGATTATTTTCCAAGCATATAGTGCTCATAGAAACTTAAAAATGTTTAACTGATTACAAAAGATTTGTTATCTAGAGATATGTCATCAAACCATAGATATTAGTGAACAATTCCAAGTAGAAATAGGAAAGGTAGTAAAAAGTGGAGATTCACCAGTTAAGATAGATCAACCCAAATGATGAAATGTGTTTATTCCTTTTACTAAAACTATATATTATTCAGACTTTGTGTAAATTTTAAAAGTATGTCAATAGTGCAAGGTAGTTAAGATGGTATAAGTATTTAACTATTGTAAACCTGCATGATAACATATATTTCATATCTCAGACAAGTTAAGACTCGTAAATATTATGTTTTTATAATGTTATAGATTAACCTCCACTAAGGACAGTATTTGCTGTTATTGCAACATTAAAGAAGTAAGCCTGGGGTCCGATAACCAGACGGATGCAGCAAAATGAATCAAGAAAACGACTGGATGTTGTATCATAAATAAGCATATTCAACAAATTTCATTATCACTCATGACTTATACTTTCACTTTATCTTATTATCTAGTTTGCTAAGTGCAAATTTTTATCCTGTCACAGAGTTAGATAAACGTTTGCGCTACGAATTGGTTCTGCTTGAATTTTCTCCCTACAACTCAATATTTTAATGTGGTAATTTAGTATAAAATCTTACATGAGTTAACCAATCTAGTAAATATTATGAATGTTCGAATGATACGAGTGAATTGTCACATTACGTCCGGAGCATATCTTAACTCTATAAAGTGTCGTTGCTTGAATTTTTGCAAAATCAGCTTTAAAAATCTTTAGGTTACACATTGCATACATATTAGCTATTTCTTTAATATGAGTGAACCTAGAAGTGAACCGCTGGAAATCTTTAGAAACTATATTTATGGTCCATGCATATCGAGTAAAAATTTAGTTGTAAGCCATATGAATCTCTAATATATAAAAATTCAGATGAAATATACATCCTTACCATCTTTCAAGACATATTATTAAACATTTCTGATAATGCTCTTGTTTAGCTATATTTAGTTGTATTTCGTTAAGTTCGGAAACAGGAGATGAGAAATATATTTAGTGCGAATGGAAAATGATTGGTTCATATTAGATTCAAATACCTTTTACCCTTATAATCTCCAAGACAACTAGATTTTATATTTTGAGAGCTTATCTTCTATTGTGATAAAGTTAAGACTTGCAATACTGTTGGAAGTCATTACATAACCAGTTACATTTCTCTTGTTAGAAGCTTAGGTCAGAATTTGTAAAGTATTTATGCCTGATCTTCCTAACTATGATAACTTAGTTATGAGGAATACAGACAGTTGAGCGTTGAGAGAAACTAGTTTTAAGAAACCTAGGAGAGTAATTCTACATATTTCGCATGCAATCAGGTTGACACCTGGCTATTCCTGTTAAGTTGCTTGCTCTTGTCTATATCTATATCTAACGGTATTTTGCTGAGTTCAAACACAAGAAATGAGATATCTTTCTAGCACGAATGGGGAATAGTCGCTTTATGATAGTATTGATTACCATTTACTGTCATTAACTAACTTAAGCCAATTGGTAGTACAGATTAGATAATTATTATTAAATATTATCTTTTTATAAGCTTAAAGAAGTCAGGACTGAATACATTTTACCCCCAGTAGCTGCCGTATAACCTTTAAGAGTAATACTACATATAAGATCATTAATGGATATACCTTCAGTTTCTCTATGTTTAAACCTATTTTTATATATTGGGAGTTTGGCTATTATAATGGCAATCAGCAGTATCTATCATATATTCAGCTGCTTTATCTATAAAATCCTCCGATAACTATAATTCATAAAGTGGTTGTACAGTTTTTCGTCTATTGCTACACCATCTTTTCACCAGGTTTATTTTTAATGCATTAAATGTTTACCAAGTCGGTAAAATTCTATTTCCTAGAATGAAAAACCTTCTTTTTATAAAAGAAAATAATCAATGGCATAATTGAATTTTTCTCGAATTATGTAAAGAAATCTGGAAATCTTTACTCCAACTTCCTCGTACAGAATTCCACAACTAAATAAATAGTCTACAAATGCATGTACTTATTTGGTAATAACTTTAATTCAAATTCTATAAATTCAATTTTTTAAGTTTTTAATTTATTTCTTATTATTATTATTTATTTTTCAAAACATTAGTTACGCAATCTACAAAAAAATAAATCATGCCCTTTTCTTCATAAAAAAAGGGTTTTATAACAGCAAATAGAATTAAACCGAATATTTGAACATTTTACTGTGTCGCCATCTTTTTTTGTCATACAGGATTCGCACTAAAAATATACCTATCTATCCCTGTTTAACAGTTGATTTTTGTGCAAAAGTTCAACTCAATTAGATAAGTAGCTTTGTGGTACTGAATATTTAAACATTTCATTACACCGCCAGTTTGTTCCGCCATAATGTATTTATATAAAAATTGTACCATTTGAATGCTGGACTAAATCGATTGTGGGGGAACAATAAAAAAAATTCAATACCAAAAAACTACTTATCCAATTGACAAGTGTTAAGCAGACATAGGCTAGCAAATTTTAGTGCGAATGCTATACGGAAAAACAAAATTGCGGCCTAACAAATTGTTTAAATATT
Source organism: Kuschelorhynchus macadamiae (assembly GCA_030620095.1). NCBI lineage: Eukaryota > Metazoa > Arthropoda > Insecta > Coleoptera > Curculionidae > Kuschelorhynchus > Kuschelorhynchus macadamiae. Next base: position 189,318 of record JAUTXW010003033.1, read on the forward strand.
CGGTTAAATTCTATTTCCTGGAATAAATCCCTTTATTAGGCCAAAACTTATTTTTTGTATACTGCGTAACTAATGTTATGAAAAATAATTAATAACAATAATAATAATAACAAATAAATTAAAAACTTTCATCCCTGTTTGACACTTGATTTTTGCGTACAATTTCAACTCAATTGGAGAAGTAGCTTGTTGATACTGACATTTTAAACATATCAAGTCGCCATTTCATTCCACCAGAATGGCTTCTCATAAAAATTTTATCAATTTATCCCTGTATCACGGTCACCAAAATTTTATCAGTTTATCGTTGTATAATATTTTGTTTTTGTCCAAAATTTGATGTTAATTTTAATAGGCCAACATTTTGTTCAGCCATGTTGGATTTTTACCAAAATATAACCATGTCATCCCTATATGACCTTTAATTTTAGATAGAAAATAAAACATGTTTTTCGGCTTGTAGGGACCCTGCAACATGAAGATCTAAAAAAATCTCGGAGGGTAATCTTTTCACGATTATAATAGTTCCCGCTGACTCCCTGAGAAAGTAAAAATGAATCATAAACTTCTAAGTCGGAATTTAACCAAAAATATTTTTAAGTAAGGTAAGAAATTATGTCAAAACATGTTTAAGGTACAAATATTTGCAATAAATATATAGGTTAATATGGTTGTAAGGTAATTAAATACAAAGACCTTATATATGCGTCCTAGGTTACATCAATATTTTTTACGTTTAAAAATGTCACATAGTTGGGTTAAACAAGATTTGTTTGAGTCTTAAAGTTGGTTCAAGCCCGATTTGAATGGGTGATAAATTTGGGGTAGACAGATTTTTATTGTTTAAAAAAAAGCTTTGCACACCTGGGCTATCCCTTCCGGAATGAAAACTAACCAGCCTCTCAGGTTTTATATATCTTCACGTTTTCGTATCCCTAGATGCCAAAAAATATGTTTTATCAATTCCATCGGTCCGTCTGTCTGTCTGAAAATTACTTACCCCATTGACTTCAATTTTGATGAAAAATTAAGGGTCAAACGAGGATTACCTGGTTTATTTTGGTAAAAATCCAATATGGGAAACAAAATGGCGGCCTAGTGAAATGTTAAAATATTTAAGAAACTAGCCGGAAAATACTACTTATTAAAATAATTTAATAATAAGTTAAGTGTGATGTGTGACGAATTTAAGACGGGGGCCAATTCATTTATGAACAGTTTACCGAAGTAAGTCAATGTGTAAGCATCGAAAATACCAAAGGAGATTTTAGCAAAACTGCAGAATTTACAAACCACCAAAAATCAACGGATGTACTCCCGGACCTGTCAGAAAAATCGATAACGTTACTTTACTCGGAACTTCCCTCATTATGACTTTTTTTCCATTTGTTAGGAATAGGGAAGTGTGACCCAACTTAGTTCAGTAAATAGACTCAGTATATAATATCAGATATAGTGTCTTTTCAAACATTTTTATTGGGCGCCATTTTGTTCCATCATATTGGATTCCTTCCAGTATTTTACCAGTTTTTTTCTACATTTGCCACACTTGACTAAGGCATAATTTAAAATAAATTCACTGAGAAGTTTTTACATTGACACATACCGCTATTTTGCTACGTCGTTCGTACCAGTTTATCCCATTTTCACATTTAATTTTTTTGCAAAATTTAAGGTCAACTGAAAAAAATATTTGGCCGCCATCTTAAATTCGTACCACAACTTTACCAATCTATCTCTATATCACACTTAATTCTTGCACAAAAATTGAAATTATGTTAATAAGTAGTATTTTCAGGTTAGTTTCTTAAACATTTTGACATTTCATTAGGTCGCCATTTTCTTTCGCCATATTAGATTTTTATCAAAATATTACCAGGTAATCCCCGTATGACCCTTAATTTTTCATCAAAATTGAAATCAATGGGGTAAGTAATTTTCAAGCTATGTCCCAGACAGACAGACGGACCGACGGAATTGATAAAACATATTTTTTGCCATCTAGGGATGCTAAAAGGTGAATATATGTAAAACCTGAGAGGCCAATTTATTCACGATTACAAACATTTTATTTGGCCACCATTTTGTTCGGCCATCTTGAATTAGTAAAGTGCGGGACACGAAAGAAAACCGGGAGGTGCTTAAAATAAAGGTTCATAATCTTAAGCAAGCGGAAAAGTAAAATTTGTGTACGCAAATAAATTTTATGTTATTTTATTTGTTGTAATAGTTTGCCGCTTCACCTATAAACTGCGCCAGCTAAGCCGTACGGAAAATTAATCGAGGATTTAGTAAATTTCGCACTGGTCCACTTGTAATTGGGATGTGCCTAGAGTCTCCATGCACTTGCCGCTAGAAGGTTCAAGCTATTTCCAGTGCCGCCTATACATTTCGAGCATTTGTTTTCATTTCTATATAAATGCGTTGCGTTGAATTTGAATTATTTTTTCGAAGTAACGATGGCGAGCAAAAGAGGAAAAACAATTCGAAGCGGTGCACGTGAAGTTATTGCGAGCGTTATAGAGGCCTGTACTAAAGAAGCTGAAAATAATAGTTTGACTATTCCAATTCAAAATCGAACAGCATGCGCTGCATTTTACACTGGTGTTTCGGAAAGTAGTGTAAGAAAAATTCAAAGAGAACATAATGATCGCTCATGTTCTACTTTACCTTTAAAATATCCAGGTAAAAAAAGACCCCGATTATCATACAAAGATAAAATTGACGATGGTGATTTTCAAGTAATTCGACGAACAATAGAGGATTTTTATAGAAACTTGAAGAAGGTTCCGACCTGCAAACCCCTACTTCGTGCTATAAAGAACAAAATAGGCTTTCCGTACGGGTATAAAACCTTAAATCGGCTTTTACGATCAAATGGTTTTGTTTGGCGCAAGTGCCAAAATAAACGAAAATTGCTCATTGATAGACCAAATATTTTTCACTGGCGGTTGAAATATTTATCCACTGTAAGGCAATATAGGCAAGAAGGACGCAACATTGTGTATCTAGACGAAACCTGGGTAGATAATGATATGACAGTGAAGAAATGTTGGGAAAGTAAAAGTGTTACAGGTGTTGTTCAGGGAATTCGCTCTAGTAGTCGCTATATTATAGTTCATGCTGGTTCAGAAGCCGGATTTGTTCCAGGTGCTTCTTTCGTTTTTCGCTAGGGACTAGCAACTGGAGACTATCATGCACAGATAAATAGAGATAATTTTGAAAAGTGGTTGCTCGAGAAGCTTCGACCTAACATTCCTCCCATATCAGTCGTGGTAATGGATAATGCGTCTTATCATTCTCACGTAGAAGATAAAGTGCCAGCTAAATACTCTACAAAAGCTCATATGATATCGTGGCTTAAATCGAACAATCTTGTATGTGATCCAACATGGAGAAAATATCAATTATATGAAGTAATATCAGCCAACAAGCCTAGAGAAAAAAAGTATAAAATTGACGGTCTTTTACGTAACCTCGGTCATACACCTTTAAGGCTGCCTCCATACATGTGCGACCTCAACCCTATTGAACTTGCAAGGGCAGGAGTAAAAAAATATATTCGGGAGCGCAACACCGGTGAACTTTCAATTAAAGATTTAAATAAAATAACATTAGAAGCGATTGACTCAATATCGGCTAAAAATTGGAAATCGTTTGTTAAACATGTTCGTTCTATTGAAGATAAATACTGGGAAGTAGATGGCAAAATTGAAACTGTTATTGATGATTTAGTTATCACACTGGGATCTTTAAGTAGTGACGACGAAACCTCATCATTTTCAGAGGAAGACAACGATTTAGAAGGAATCGAACCATTAGAATCACAGCCGTCAACCTCAAAAATGGCTTAGTTTTTTTTCATATATTTTGTAAAATTGTTCATAAAGTAGCTGTCAATAAACTGCTTCGAAATAATTAATTTTCTGTTCAATACCGGGTGTCAAAAAATTTCTAATATTGCAATTAATATTTGAAAAACTACAGAACTCATATTTTTCCAAAATTAACACATCAATGTAGTAGGGGAGCCAGCACTGATCCCAGTGAACAAGATTTATCAACGAACTTCGAACTTATGCAGTTCGACTTTGGGCTATTCGGGTCTAACAAGTGACCGTTTGTCTCCGTCTGTCATATTACTGTGTACAGGGGGCGTCATAATGAAGTACTATACAGGGCGTTTCCTAATTGCGTGCTACCTTTTTAAGAAAAAAGTTTAATATGAACCTAAAAATCTTAACTTTGGAGATACAGGGTTTTAAAAAAAACATTTTTTTTAAATCCTAATTCTGATGCTATTATAGATAAATAACTGTGTGAAATTTGATACACGTCTTTTATGCATAAAACGGCATTTTTTATTAACAATCAATTTTTGAAATTTCTACCAGTGGCGAGCATATGTAATTAACCTGAGTAAATCCGTATGCTCCTTAATGCAGAGAAGATGTGTATCAAATTTCATGCAGTTATCTACAATAGCAACAGAATTGGGATGAGAAAAAATTTTTTCTTTTTAAACTTCACCATCCGGTATCTCAAAAATTAAGACTTTTAGGACATAAAAACACCCCCTTTAACATCAGCACGCAATTAGGAAACGCCCTGTATAGTACTTTACAATGACGGTCCCTGTATAAAGTAATATGACAAACGGAGACAGACGGCCACTTTTGGCATACCCGAGTAGCCCAAAGTTGAACTGCATAAATTAAAATTTTGATAAATCTCGTTAACTGGATCTGATGCTATACTGGGTGGTCCAATAATAGCGAACGTAGGCGGTAGCCCGGGAACCGTTAATGACAGAACTCAAGAAACAATATATTTATAGGTAAATCGATCAAGAAAAATCAAAATTAAATCATTTTAAAATTCGAAAGTTCGCCGTTTTTGCAACACAAAAGAGATATAGAAAACAAATATAGATAAAGGTTCATTAAGCATAGTTACATTTTTTAATTATCTGAAGTGCGTATAGTCAAAAAGGAGTGCCATATTATTTAAAGAACGACGGGACACCACTGGTTTAAAGAGATTTTTTTGGCCGACCTTCCTAAACCAATTGACTCCGTCCGGTTTTCTTTCGTGTCCCGCACTATACCACATTTTTACAAGTTGATCCCTATACCACTATTAGTTACGGTACACAATTTTGAAATCAATCCATTAAGCTGTTTTTTCAGCCTGAGTTTTTAAATACGCCAGTTGATTCCACCATAATACTTGTTGTTTGTACAAAATTTGAGATAAATTGGATAAGTAGTTTTTAATATTAATTTTTTATAACATTTTACTAGGCTGCCATTTTGATTCGTTATATTGGATTTTTACCAAAATCTTACCAGGTCATCCCCATTTGACCCTTAATTTTTGACCAAAATTTGAAGTGATTTTTAGCTATGCCGCAAACAGACAGGCACAGGCAGACCGACGGAATTGAGAAAAAAGTCTCTAGGGACCCTGAAACGTGAAGATATGAAAACATCTCGCAGGGTGATTTATTCAGTTACAACAGGCTCCAATATGACGGACAAGTTTTGTTATTCGTAATCCCATTTGAGTGAAAGTCGGTATCCGCCGTACTTAAGAGTGCAAATTTGTAGCCAACAAACTCAAATTGGTGGCGCCAGCATTCCGGATCAAATTTGTCATTTCTGCAGATTCGACGGGAAAATCAGTATCTGCGAAGGCGTGGATAGGCAGGTACTTAACAGCGCAAATTAGAAATTCTACTTTGTGAAGTACCAGATAATGCGGGAATAAAACTCATTATAAGATGACGTAGATGTCAGTCTTAATGATAATCACAGCTATTAATAGTGAGATCAAGTACATCACTTAATTGACACCCCCTGGATTTTTTTTATAAAAAATTATTCAATTCATTTTTATAATCAATTATTAGTCGACTATTTAGTAAATTAAGCTCTATATAGTTCGTAATTATTTATGAAATTCTAATAGTAAACATGAGAATATACAAACTGTTTATTACACACAGAAATAGATCTACACTGACAATACTTACTGACGGAAGTTTTAAAGAGAAACGAGGATTTTTTTGAAAAAGAAATTATCATTACAACACAATCGAAAAAATATGTATTTAAAAGAAAACTACTTTTACTAGAAGTATATGTCAAAAAATTATATATTTTTAATAAAAACCATCACATCTCACATATTATACAATATTTTCATTACTTATTTATCAGAAGTAAGTATCAAAATTGCAAAAAAGATAGATTGATATTAAAATAGTTTATTATTCAAGGTAAAATTGTAATGACATTCATGATATTGATAAAAATGTGTTAACAGAAAGAAGATCAGGGGTTAAAATAGTATTTTCTCAATATTATACCTTTCCCTTTTACTGCTTATAACGAGGCTTTGAATTTGATGATTTTTATGGGTTGTCTAGAAGGAAGCTTTGTCGCTCTGCCGCTGAAAATATGAAATTACGATGGCCTATATAGCTTTTCTGCATTTTAGCTCCATCCACTACGATGAGGAACTTTTTTGCTCTTCGAAAAATGTGTTTTCCCAAACCGCTGGCAAATATTGAGAGGTAGTAATGAACAATCATTAGGTAACAATACCTATATCCATAACCTAATTTTAGCGACTAAATTTTAGATATCTACGCGATAGGTAAAATCTATTATCTCCAATCCCTAGTCAGGACTATCAAACGGATAGCCCCCAAAGGCAGTCAAAGCGACCCTAAATGCTAGACAGCGAGTTCCAATATTCCCTTTGCGCCTCATGCTTTCGAAGGCTCGCCCCTTGGGCGACGTTTCAGCTAGTCCATGTCAAGTGCTTTAGCTAAAGACATTGAGGAAATGCCTATTTATATCTTACTTGTTTTCTTTAACTTTAACAAAGAATAACTAGGCATAAAAGTGACTGCAGATTTTCAAAATTGCAATGTACTTAACACCAAAAAAAAAATCCATTGAAATGGTGGAGATTTTCCTTGACAACGAATGCCTAAATAAGGAAAAAACATAGACGATCTAAGTATTATTTATTCACAACTTTTAACGACTATAAAACAATCAAAAACAAATACACAAATTGAACAATAAAATAAAAAAAAACTTTATCAAAATGAAATAGGATCTTATACCTGAAACGTACAATACTATAAATAATGTACACAAATTGCAAAAGCTCGGTAACTGTTTTAATAGTGAATTAAGTATACACTAGATACATAAAAACATAATTATATATACAAATTCAAATTTAAAGGCAGAAAGAAATTTCATTATTTTAATAGTGCTTGCCCTCTCATATCTATATATCGATTTTTATTTGTACATCAAATATAAAGTATAGACGTCTAGAATTGTTTCTATTTAAATAAATAAAATATCTAACATGTAGGCCTATAGCGAGTAGAAAATTAAAATTGTTATGAATAGTATTAACTCAATTTGTACGCAAGTCCTAAAGATAGACCCGTTTTTTTTAATTTTTATTATGTAAATACAAGTTTTCATAAAATTTACCTCAAGCTAAAAAATATGGCTGTAAATTCACAATATTAAAACAACTAGTAATATATTTTTATATTAGTAGCCTTGAAAAAAGATAACAATAAATTTATAACTTTATTAACTCGCGTGACTACCCTATATATATATATATATATATATATATATATATATATATATATATATATATATATATATATATATATATATATATATATATATATATATATATATATATATATATATATATATATATATATATATATATATATATATATAACTTTATTAACTCGCGATTGGTCCCACAAAGCATTCCAGATAATAATAGCTCACTGGGTATTTTGCAGTAACATTGGTATTTAACTGAGCAAAAAATAGTTGTTCAATTTGCTGGGTAATCAATGCAGCTAAATGCCAGACACACAGTGAACAAACTTAGCCGATATAACATCGACATACAATAATCCATGTAAATGTTTTGGATATTCACCATGGTACAAAACAAAAGAAGGGATTTACCTGAAACATAGGAATGCGATATCCGACGAATGGTAATTATTAAGATATCACGTAAATGTGTGAAATATTAGGAATTGTTTGGAATGCTTTTCAGTTTTATAAAATATTTAGAGACGTTGTTTCTGCATTAAAGAAAAAATAGTTTATAGAAGTGGATACTGGATTAATTTGACATTTGACAAATTTAAATTGACGAGTCCCGAGTTCTATTTTTCAGTTATACTTTCAGTAAGGCAACAGTTTACTTTGTTCTGACAAGGTGATTTTCATAAAAGTAAAGGCAGCCTAGTAATGATTTTATTATTTTATGATTTCTTGACAAGTTTTCTGAGCTTTTTGGCGAACTTATTTCTAGGGTTGTCTATAATATCTTCCCCGAAGTTTGATGAATTTTAAGTCTAGGTAAAAAAGCAATAATGTTTTTTTTTGGAGATGCATAAGCCAAAAATTCGACCACTTTGAAGAAAAAAACTAGATGTAAATAAAATCAAAGAATTTTTGATTTGAAAATTCGTGAAATTGTGGAATTTTATTCGTTGTTAATTTATCAGATTTCAATATAAAATCGGCTTTATGTACCTTTATGCACTTGTTTCACTAAATTCATTGGAAGGTATTTAATTAATTCTCTTTCACTGGATATTCTATCTAGTTAAAACGATTGGAACGTGAAAATATTTTTTCGCTCAATTCGGTGCTGTGTTTTGTTTTTAAATAATGTGTAAAAAAGAAGTCAATGAAATTAAGATTTTTATTTCTGAATTGACGTATTGTAATAAAGTTATCGAATGTCACGTTTAAAATGCAAGTAAAATTTCTGACCACTATCTCGTTAAAAACATAAATGTAGGTAGTTTCCTATGAGGAAATTAACATACTGATGCAATGGCATATTTAAGAAAGGATTTAGTGGTATCTCACCCCCAGAGCCACTTTCATTTAGGCTAAAATGATACAAATAGTATAAGCCAGAGCCAATTTTACTTCTAACTAAAATAAAGTAATGACTTTTTATGGTTGTCCATATTATTTACGTTTAAAAGTTCAGAACGCCCAGTTATGTAGAAACAAAACACGAGGATTTAAGTTTTCTTCTATACTAAGTATTAACTTATATAAAATGGAGGGACGAATTGATATAGATCAAGGCCTTAAATGTGTCGTGGAAGATGTTGGTTATACGAATTATCGCATGACATTAAAAAGTGATTGGAGGAAGTTTAACTTGCACATTAAAACAGGGCGGCGAATTTTTATGCAATATTAAGGTGTACTAAACTACACTTTAAAACAGTTCATCATTGTTTTCCTTTTTTTTATGTGTTAAGATACCTATCCAAAAAAATATTAATTAATATACATATACTTAAAATTCTTAAAAGTATGTCAACTTTACATCAAGCTTGAAACTTTATAGGGAAGTGATTTTTATTTTTAGAGAAGTGATTTTTTATTTATTGCTGAAGTACACTATTTATTAAGTATGAAAATTGACGGAATAGTCACCTAACTTGCGTCCCCTGCCAAAATTGATATTTATTTACAAAAGTCGCAGAGAAAGATGTTATTTGCTAAAATACGAAAAAGAGTGTTATAAAAAAAAGTTGTTTATATTAAAATTTTCAATTTTTATAACATTACCCAAAGCACTTAAATATTTTAAAAATAGTTTTAAATTTCTATTACGCTCCTAAATAAGTCAATTACGACTTTTTGTATTAAGATATCTATTTACTATCAAATAAAATTTAATACAATTTATATATACTAAAATTTCCAAAATCACCACAACTTTGCATCAAGTTTAACATACTTTTTCTGCAGTTATTTAGGTATAAAAATTAATATTATGGTGAGGATACTAACAGAATTTTTTTTTTAAGTTAGACAATTATTATTTTTTAGAATTTTCACAAAAACAGGAAAAAGTTTCAAAAATTAAATATTGAAGTTTTTCACCAAAATTGGGGTATGCGCATATAAAATTAAAAAATAAACAAGTTTTTTTTTAATACAACTTTTTCATATTTTAGCAAATAAGCCGCTTTTCTGCAATTTAAAAAAAAAACGTTAATTTTGACAGGTAAGCAAGTCACGCGATTATTTTCGAAGAAGCAATTTTTCGTCTTTAGTAAAGCAAAAGTCATAACCTATGTTAAATTTGGACAAAGTGACCTAATAAAAAAAATTCCCATATGCTGCAAACTTTTTCAAAGAAACTGTATATGTATATATATATATATATATATATATATATATATATATATATATATATATAATAAATAAATAAATAATCGCCTTTATATTACAGAAATGCATAATTAAAAAAAAATGGCACCACAATGAGGCGAAGTCTAGCACAAGTCAGCTACTCTACTTAACCTCAAAAGTAATGCAGAAAATGTATAAGTATATAAATAAAAGAAAATCAAATATATAACAAATATAGATAAAATCAATATATCCAAAATAATTCACAAGTAATTGCATAGTTATAATTTAAAATATAACAAAATTATGGAGAAATTTGAAGTTGTGACACTAAAGACTTTGAAATGTCAATAAAAAATTTTTAAATTGTTTTTTGAACTGAGTTACATTAAGTGAGATAAGGTTATGTTGCAAATAGTTATATGTTTTAACGGCATTGTACGTAAATGACCTCTGAAACATGGCTGAACGATGGTGAGGCATAGTTAAATGATTGGTAAAACGAGTCCTGTCATGAATATTATTACGAGGTACCAATTTATTTTTTAGTTGAATAGATGCATCATATCATCATGCATGCATATTTAATACAAAAGTAGCCATATGATGAAGTCTGCGATAGTCCATTTTTAACCATTTAAGTTGTTCAAATGTATGCGATATATGGTCAAACTTTCTGAGTCCAAATATATATATATATATATATATATATATATATATATATATATATATATATATATATATATATATATATATATATATATATATATATATATATATATATATATATATATATATATATATATATATATATATATATATATATATTATTATAAGACTGAAACTTGAAATTTATGGCGAAATAGACAGTTAAAAAACAGGATAGGAAAGTGAAATCCATTTTGTTCAAAGTTAAGTCAAACAGGAAATATAACACAAAAATACTTTTTGTACTTTGTGTATTTATATGCATATATATATATATATATATATATATATATATATATATATATATATATATATATATATATAAGAGAAACAGAAATTTCAATTTCTGTGCGGTTCTTGGTCGTAAAAAGTTATACAAACGAAATAACTCACGATAAGGATTACTCCTTCACCATTTTGTCAAGAATCGACCAAAACAGGACGCTATGTTTGTTTCCAGAGCCAAAGGCCATTTGCTACCGTGGTATCTGCCCCGGCAATTCTTATCAGGCAGTTTCCTTGGGGGGTATCGGTATTAAAACCGAAATACCCAAACCCTGAAACAAACAAGGCGTCTTGCCATTCGACTTTGAAAGTCGACGGGAGAAATAGGCAACCAGTGGCGCCATCTGTAGGTACTATGGTGCAAACTAAATCGCTTTAAAGGTGTTGATGTTGTTTCCACCAGAAAACTGGATCAGATTGTCTTTCTTGTAATGGCTCGATTAGAAACTTCTGTAACTCTAGCAGTAGTTTCTGCTCCACGTCTAGACTGGCACTGCAAGTATTTGAAGTGGACGGAGTGGCGATTTTCTCAAAACATTTCCAAATTAATTCTTCACGTTTTGCAATTTTTGACAAAGGTTCTTCGTCACTATCATCTCTAGCCTTTAAATGTACCTTTGTGGCTAAATCTTTAAAAGTTTCACTACTCTTTAGCGATTTTTTAATTTCACTTATAACAGTCTGCTTTAGAAGTAAAACATTAGGTTCTGAAAAAAAAGCTAACTTATATCTGGGATCTAATACCGTGGCAGTCATATAATGCTGTTTGGTTTCAATTTTATCAAACCTTGTATCACGATTTTCAAATAGCGCTTCTTTTGTTGAAGCCACGCCATATACAGCCGGCTCCAAAGATAGATTTTTTTTAAAATGGCTAACATAGGAATGACATCAGAGATTACTGACTCTGCCGAACTAATGGATCTAGTTATGCCTTGAAAAGGCCGTAAGAGTTTTAGAGTAGAACTCAACAGATCACACTGAGTACTCGTCAAACTAGAGAAAACAAGATTTTCTTGTTCAGCACAGTATAAGGTAATAGACCTTTTCAACTCCTGTAACTTTTCTAACATATAAAATGTTGAGTTCCATCTAGTTGGAACATCCTGCACAACTTTTTTGTAGGGAATATTGTATTCATTTTGAATTGCCCTTAACTTGTCACAAGCTAGTGAAGAGTGATTAAAATGAGTAGCTATTCGTTTTGCCACAGCAATCATGTCTGATACAGCACGTTGCGTTTTAATGCTGTCTGTGATTACCAACTGCAAAGTATGTATGAAGCAACTTTCGATACTTATGCTAGCATCTTTACAGCCTTTTATTATATTTGCGCCACTATCACGTAACAATAAATGAATACTGTCTTTACTTATACCCCCATAAATTTATCAACTTTGAAATTTTTATGACTACCTTGAAAGGAATCACAACTTAATATAAAGTTTTCTTTTTCCAGTCGGTGGAGATCTAACGTCCCGTTAGGCTGATCACTCACGTTTTTGTTCGTACAAGTCCAAATATCTGACATCATTGAAACGCACTGGTGTTTTTTGAGACTTATTTTAATCTGTTCAAAACCTCTATTATATATGTATAATATTATCTCGAAAAAAATTACGAGATGGCATTTTGTATTGAGGGGAAATTCTTTCAAATAATCGGCGGAATCCTGTGTTTTCTACAACAGAGTAGGGCTGGTTATCCAAACAGATCATTTCAGCGAATTTGTTATGAATACATCAGGCTCGATGATCGTTTATGTCCCAACCTTTTTTTAAACTTATAAACTGCTCCAATGTAGGATGTAACATTGTAGAATGATTGACTTGCATCTTGTTTCTTGGAAAAAATAGTATTGTACTCATTTGTATGTGATATCTTCAAATGTCTAAGTAAAGTGGAAGTTGATGCCGATTTTCCTTCACCTCCACGAGAAAACTTATTATCGCAAAGTTTGCACTTCGCGAAAGATTTGTTTTCTTCACAAATCAAAAAGAAAGTCCAAACTTTACTTTTAGTGAGTGACATTATCGGGAAGTAACTACAATGCCCAATTTATGACAAAGATGACACGCAAATAAACTTAACTAATTAAATACTATAATAATTTCCAAAATTTGTTGATCTAAATAGCAATAGCATTTTTTATGTTATTTTCGTGGATTTACAGAAGAAAACCTTGAAATCTCCCTGATATAATAAATGATTTCACGTACATCGAGCAGTAGGTCGTGTTCTCACGATCAAAGAATATAGTGTATGTAATAGACAAAGACAGATTGCAGACGTACTTCGGATTCTGTTTTCATACGCACCGGCGGCAAAAGTACCGAGAAAGGTCATCATATAGGACCGGGCATGCTAACCGATAATAAAATTATGCATATAATCGATGTAAATATAATGAGTTCTAGACCAGCAGTTGTACGAGGCGGTTGTGTTTTCGCTCGTATATTGTTTTGCCGGTATTTGAACGTTTTGTTTTGTTTTGGTTTGAACTGTTTTGATTTCAATTTGTTTTTGTGTGCTTTGACCCGATCATCAGTTCGTCGTTTGCTATAAACTAAACTTGACCTTCTTTACCCGGATCCGGTTATTAGTTATAAATATTGTTTGTGCGTGACATTTAAAGATTTTGATTTATCAACTGGAAATATTTAGATAATATTTACATAAAATTTATCTACATCTTTTTTTTAATTTTCACTTTTTTTGTTCCTTTGAAAATTTTAATTTTTTTATTTATTTATAAAATGGCTGAATTTAAGTGCGATTCTTGCCAAAAAATCGTTTCGGAAAAAGACTGTTACAGAATTCGCTGTAGTGGGGAGTGCCGAAGAAATTTTTGTATGGTCTGTACAGGACTGGATAAATCCACGACAAAAGTGCTCTACAAACAAAAATTCAACAACATAAGATATATATATAAAATATATATATATATATATATATATATATATATGACTCCAAATATATATATATATATATATATATATATATATATATATACTATCATCTATTTTAATGGAAACTCAAAATGAATCTGTCAAAGTCCAGGTGCATGATTCATCGAAGGAGCAGTTGACTAAAGAGATGGCTGAGCTGAGGCATAGTGTAAAACAAATGCCACTTACCCTGGAGAAGCTTGCTGATAAGCCTAAACAACAATCAATAAAGAAAATATACACCACCGCAATATCAACCCAAACCGATACAACAGATGTCCAAATGCCTGTCAATAAGTCTCCAAAAAAAGCTGTTTCCTTCCAGCCCAACAAAACACCCATTATAGAGAAATGGCATTATGTAGTGGTATCCATAATTCCGTCCACGTATAAATCCAATCAGCTTGTACACTACATCAAAGAAAAATTAGGAACCACGAATTTTGTGCGTTGTTTTCCTATGCTTAAGAATGCAGACACTTTGCACTCCGATTTTAAAATTGGGGTGCAAAATAAAGATCACTTAATTCAGCTTAAGAACGCTAGTCTATGGCCACCTGGTACTATAATTGATCCTACCTATGATTCAGTTTCACCAACCCTTATCCAAACGCCGCCCACTTCCACAGCCCATAATGTCTCATCTTCTAGTCATCAAGATGTCAATATAGATATCCCAAAGAGCCGGGGGCTGTCTCCACCAAAGCCTCAATTATTGGAATCACCAGTGACATTTGTGCCTGAAGAGGATAAGTCAGTCATAATTGGCTCTGACAGGGAGGCCATAGCAGCTTGTAGGTCATTGGCACTGGAGGGCTCTAAATTAAGCATGGAGAAAACTGCAAAGAAAGATGATTTTTTGCAGTTTGATCCAATGACTCCACCAAGAGTGCGGGCGGCTGTCCCAAGATTCGGATAAAGCAAATGGTCGCTATATATTAGCCAGATTAAGGGATCCTTCCTTACTAAAGACCTTAAGGCTATTTCTTGCTTATCTACACGACCAGCCATCTAGTGTGTGTTTTGAGGGGCATACAAGTACTAGCATTAAATTATTGCTAGCTTCAGAAGGCCTTCCCAGTGACAAGGAATCCCTGCGCAAGCTGTATTATCGCTTCCACGATGCCTATGGGATTGGTTCATCTGAAGTGGACTCAGACCTTGCAGCGTATAGATCTTTCTACTCCTCGGAAAAAATTTTACGGCTCCAAAAAATTCGTGAAGGTACTGGTAAATATTATTCTAGTGGTTCACCATCAAAAAGTAAAAATTTTTAGTCAATATGACGCGAAAAGAGGATCTAGCACCCTCTAAAAAATTGACCAATAGCAATTTTAATCTTTTATTTCTTATTATTCAGTCCTTAAGACATAAAACAGACGAATTATATCTTTTGTTAGAAGAGCTAAATTTTCCAGAAGTCATTGCCATCACTGAGCACTGGCTAAATATCAATCAACCTGTTTTTATTAAAAACTATACCACAATTGCCAGATTTAATAGAACTAATTTAACTCATGGAGGCACCATGATAATGTCTTCAAACAACGATTTTTCCGAAATATCAAAGTATAATCATTTATTATCTGAAAAAGTATTTGAATTTTCTATCGTTTATCACAATACTTATGACCTTTATATTATTTGTATTTATAGAACACCTGATGCTGATGTGCAATTATTCTGCCATAACCTTCTAAGTTTGCTCGAGTCCCTTCCTGTAAAAAGCAAATTAATCTTATGTGGCGATTTCAATATTGACTTTTCCAGTGTGTGTGCTGCTCAGGAATGTCTTCAGTCCATCTTTGAGTCATTAGGAATTGCCATGCACGTCAACTCACCAACCAGAATTACTAAGACAAGTGCCAGTACTATAGATTACGTTGTGTCTTCTTTCGATCCTAGCTCCGTCGAATGTAATGTCTTAAGTCCAGGTTTCTCCGATCATGAAGCAATTTTCACAAAATTTTCAATTACATCCAAAGCCAAAAATTCCTCTAGACAAGTAGGCCGTATTTTTTCGGTTAGAAATTTCATTAATTTCAAACACCTATGTCAAATAACTGACTGGGACTCTCACACTTATGATGTCGACACTGAATTTTCTCGTTTTATAAAAACTCTAACTAATATAGCTTCTGAATCTTTTCCTCTTAGGCCTATCAAAAATAAAAGAAGTAAACCCTGGTCCACTAAAGGTTTACGTATATCTTCTAAGAACATGCGGTCACTATCTCATTTAAAGAAATTTTCGGACAGTGTCTTTTTTCATAATTATGTAAAATCATACAGAAAAATTTATCATAAAACTATTAAAGCCGCCAAAGATATTTATTACAATAATAGACTTTCTAACGCCAAAAATGTAGCTAAAGAAACCTGGTCTATCGTAAATGATTTAAGAAACAAAACTCCTTTATCCAGCACTATCCTTACCTCTCCTGAGGACCTAAACAATTATTTTGTAAATGTAGCCAAAGATTTGACTAAATCCGTATCTCAATCTAATGACCCAATTTCATATCTCTCTAATCATAGGGTAAACCTGCACAGTTTCTTCTTTTCACCAGTAGTTTTATCAGAACTTCGTAGTACAATTAATGATATCAAAAATAAATCTTCTTCGGGAACTGATGGGCTTACTTTAAAAATGTATTCAAGTCTGCCGGAATGCACACTAGAGCATCTGACTGCTTTGATAAATATGTCTTTCCAAAATGGTACTTTTCCAAGCTGCCTTAAAACTGCAATAATCATACCTCTTCACAAAGGAGGTGTTTCAGAAGAAGCTTCGAACTATCGCCCAATTGCACTTCTCCCTACGCTATCTAAGATCATCGAAAGACTGGTTAAAAAAAGGCTTTTATCATTTCTGTCTAGATATGAAATACTTACAAAACATCAATTTGGATTTCTAAGTAACAAATGCACAAGCGATGCCATGTTTTCCCTTCTTAATAGAGTTTACTCCAGCCTAAACAACCATCACGCTACGGCAACAATTTTCTGTGATTTTTCCAAAGCTTTCGATTGTGTGAATCATAATATATTAACTAACAAACTGCAGTACTATGGATTTAGAGGGGCTCCTCTCAATTGGTTTAAGTCATATCTTAGCAACAGAAATCAAGTTGTGAAAGTTGACAACAGGATGTCTTCTTGTAGGCCAATGGAATATGGAGTGCCTCAAGGCTCGGTACTAGGCCCTATCTTGTTTCTTCTGTTCATAAACGACATGGCTAATTTAAACATTAGTGGAAAAATATGTCTCTTTGCGGACGATACCAGCTTTACGTGGAGCCACCCAGATGTCACGGACCTACATAGGATTGTATCTAATGACCTAATCACCATTAAATCCTGGTGCGATTCTAATCTCCTATGTTTGAACATCTCTAAAACGAAAGTCTTGTCTTATAAAAACACGCTGCAACCCTTTGACCTTAATGGCACCACTATTGATGTCGTAAACTCTGTAAAATTTCTAGGGCTTCTTGTAGATGATTCTTTAAAATGGGATCCACATATCGATGCTTTATCGAGGAAGTTAGGTTCTGCTTGCTTTGCGTTAAGATCTGTTTCCGAGGAGCTTAGCTTTTCTACCTCTAGAACTGTTTATTTTGCTCTTGTTGAGTCGCACCTCAGATATGCTATTCCATTCTGGGGTACATGTTGTGCGACTCAATTTGATCGAATTTTTATACTACAAAAAAGAGCTGTTCGTTACCTACTGAGACTTAACAGTAGAACTCACTGCCGAGATTTCTTTAAAAGATATAAAATACTAACCCTTCCTTGCTTATTCATTTTGGAATCGGTTTGCTTAATTCGTAAGCACGCACCTGCTCTATTAGAGAGACCTTCTCACAACTACCCTCTCAGAAATACTGAGCACGATCTCTATCTTCCAACCCCACACTCAGAGTTAATTAAAAGATCAGTAATCTACAATGCAAAAAAAATGCATAATCACCTGCCATTTAACATCAAATCCATAATATCTCTGACTTCATTTCGCAAGGCTTTGAAATCATTCTTACTGGAAAGAGCCTTCTACACCGTGAACGAGTTTTACAACATATAATTTTATCCTTATGAACCCCTAGTGTGATAGTTGCCATTACCAACCATTTTTACCGAACTTTGTATATGTATTTTTTTAATTGTTTCGTACTTTTTTATTTTTTACTTTGCTTTTTTATTTTTTTACATTATATTTATGAAAATGTTTATAACATAGTACGACTGACAAAGTACATTTCTAATGTACTTCTTTTAGGATTCTATAATATTAATATTCTAAATTCCTGATTTAAATATTATTTTTCTATAATATTTATGATGTGTTTTTGTCTTGTTTTGTTTGCTAATTTTATGTTTGTAAACTATTTTTTTACAACAGCTTTGTCCACAAAATTGTAAAATTTTTTTTTGACAATAAAGCATTTATTTAATAATATAAGTTCAGCAGGACTTCCGATGTTCGGTCCGGTAGCTTAGCGGGAAGTTCGGCATCCGGTAGTCCGGCCAAATGCGAGTCCGTTCCATCCCTAGATAGATAGATATATATATATATATATATATATATATATATATATATATATATATATATATATATATATATATATATATATATATATATATATATATATATATATATATTACCGTTCCCACGGTAAAGTCACGTAGAGTGTTTCCTGCTGATGTTGCCTCCTGCGAAATATCAGGTCGCGTCGCTATTGCGTAATGTCACCTCGTGTGACCGGCAATCAGGTCAATGTATTGTATGATATTGCATATAACAACTCCCCCTTTAAGTAAAAAGTTGAGGCGATGCGGCAACTTTTAGGCTTCGTTTTGGAGTTCCATTTCTTCTTCCATAGATGAGTTTAAGTGCAGGCTGGGTCTTCTCCTGGGAAGAATACTGGTCAACCTCGTGTGTCTTCGGTTCAAAGGCGGAGCTGGGGGCGAGTCATCGTTGGGTGAGCTCATGGTGATCATCGGCAGCTTCTTGCGTCGACATTTGCACATGACGTAGGTGGAGAATAAGAGAGCGATAAACACTATCATAGTTACTGTGAACCAGGGCAGGTGTTTACTGATAAATGGCTGGTTGATGATCCTGTCAAGTTCCTCGGAATATTGATCGAGTTTGTGTTGGGCTATGTTCAACTCTCCGATATCCAACTTGTTAAGCTTTAGTGGTTTGATAGCAACTTGAGGTTTTTCTGGAAGATGTTCGCAGCACTTGTATGGAATTTCTATAGGATGGCTGCGGTAAGTCACATTCTGATAGTTGTCGATGGTGCGTTAGGCATGCACTCTGGTACTTCCTACAAATGCGTTGCATTCAGGTCATAATTGTAGAAGACTGTTAGTATTAATGACCTTGGTGGTAGCTTTTTTTCTCTCACACTGGACGGTGATTGGCAGTGGGTTGGAGATGCAAATTAAACAAAGGTTTTGGTCAATTTCCTGAACATTGTATTCTCGTGCAAGCAACAGATTTGATTGGCAGATTCTCGGTAGCTGGTGACTTAATTGGTTTAAGAGTTGAGCCTCGCAGATGGAATCAGTGTCTATTGGGTGTGGAAGTACGTTGGAACAGATTTTCTGATTTAACCCAAGAGATTTACAATTGTACAAACTTGGGAGTGAAATGTATAGCATCGAATCATCATCTCTAGCGACATATTTTTGCGTAGCAGAAATGATGTGATGAAATCCTGTTCGATCATCTGATATGGGAGTTGGATAAATATGGTATAAAGTGTAAGTTTCAGGTTCTACTAACGGAATTTTAAGAGCAAATATTATTTTAGATTCGGATTGATAAGCTTCTAATTCGATGATATCTATGTATTTAGCAATGCTATCGGAATAGACCGGTAGGGGTAAATTATTTTTATGAAGAGCTTGAGAGATTTGTCTTAGAGAGCTAATCAAATCTAGTGGTGTTACTATTGAACTATGTAATATTTTAAGGCGTGCAAATGTTATAGCATTAAGGATGTCATTAAGATAGTTTTCCATGAAAGCGTAACTTTCCATTAGTGATTCGCATAAATCTAAAACATTTACCTTAGCTTGGTAGAAGGCAACAGTGTCACTGATGTCTAGAATTGCTTTTTGGATATTTTCTACATTGTCGTTAAATCTCTCGTCGTCTATTTGTAGTTTTTGTAAAGTGGTATTAAAGCTTTTAATAACCGATGTAGTTACGGATATTTGATTTTTCATTAGGGTCTCAATGTGTAGTTCGTCGTGAGTAATTTTCTCAATACATTGATTATAGTATTCGCCATCTGAGGCGTCCAGATTGCCTGTTAACGTTTTCCAAACTGTTCCTAAGCCATTAAGAAGTCCACGTTTTGATCGGTGTTCGGCATAATTTTGGGTATCGGCTATTGTTTCTCTGTATTTGAGGTTTACCGAATCGGAGATTTGGCCTAGAAGACTAACATGAGTTTGGATTTCTCCTTTGAATGCGATCATTCGTGGTGTTTCTGCAGATATGAAGGTATTCAAAAGATTGTCTAAGATTTTATCATTTTTGACTATTGCGTCTTTTATGGGTTGAAGTTCTTTGCAGACAAGAAGCGTCCATTTATTGTTAGAAATTTTAATGGTTTCTTCTTCATGGAGGAATATTCCTACAGTATTATTAATGGGTGTGATGGAGTATTCAGAATACGGCGTTAGCCTATCGAAATTAAATTTAGAAGTTTGATTTGTTTGGGGATTTAGGAGAGTGGCTGAATTTTGGAAAATTTCAGTAATTTCAAAAGGTCCGTTGAAAATACTTTATCTCCAATGTTATATTCATATGGGTTTTTCGAAACAGACTGATCGAATCTTATTTTAGCTTTTTCTTTTTGGTTTTCTGTCTTTCGTCTTGCAAGTTTGTAAAGATAGTTCATTTTATTGTTCAGGTCTCGTACGTATTTTGATATTAGTTCTTTTTGGTTGTACAGGGTTTCGGGTGGTCTACTAGATGTATGCCCGAATAGCAGTTCGTAGGGTGTAAATCCGTGCGTCTTGTTTTGCGTGTTATTGTAGCAGATGACTGCATATGGGAGGACGTTAAACGGATGTTCGTCTGGGTTCTCGGCGAGATTGGCTCTAAATCATTTCGGAGAGTGTCGCGTGAAACCTTTCAACTGAGCCATTAGATTGTGGGTGGCTAACACTTGAAAAGGACATTTTTATATCGAAGAGGCAACAAAGGTCTTTTAGAAGGGAGTTATTGAACTCACACCCATAGTCGCAATGGATCCTAAGGGGTGTACCGTAGTGTTGAAAGAACACTAGAAGGGTGTTGACGACTGATTTCGCTGATTTGTCTGAAAGCGGATAGGCTTGAGTAAATTTCGTTAACTCGTCTCTTATTGTAAGAGCGTGGTTTCTTGTGGGATATTCGAAAATGTCTATATTTACTCTTTCGAATGGCGTCTTTGGTGTTTCTGTTATAACTAATGGTCTATTAAGATTTTTTCGGCAAAATTTTACCTTTTGGCAAGTTTCGCAACACTTTATTAGTTTCTCGACGACTTTCACTAAATTAGGCCAGTTGTATTTTACTTTTATACGCCTAACGGTTTCGTTTATACCTCTGTGAAGGTTTAACTTTCCTCGATGGTAATGGTCTAGTATTTGTGGTCGTTCTTCTTCATCTGGCTTTCGGATGAGATCTTGACATATTTTTAAATATTACATCTTTATCTGCTAAGATGTAAGATAGCATTTCTAATATAGGCAGTTCCACATTGTTTTCCACGCAATATACGCTTGATTCTTTAAAATCGTTTTTGGCTTTGAATAGGACGTAAAAGAGATGTTGGGCCACGATTTCGGGGTCGAAAGGTAGAGGTATTATGTAGTATTTCCTATGACTTATAGATTTACTGTTCACTATGTTGATTCTTGCGCCTTTAAAGTCGTAATTTTCTTCGAATATATCATCAATGATTTTGTGATGCATTTCTTGCAATTCGTCTTTCCAAAAGAAGGTGACTATTTCTTTGTTCGATATATCTAGTAGTTGTGTATTCGCGATCTCTGCTTTTGAATAGTCTATGAGGGATCTGCTTTTGTACAACTCTGCGAATCTGTTGTAATCTTCGTGTATTTCCTGATCCTCGTCTTCAGTATTATTTTCTGCTGTTTCGTCAGGTTCGGTTTCTTCGTCGTTGATGGCATAAACGTTTATCTTAGTTTGTAATTTTGCGCATTCTTCAAAATAGTTTATCTTAAGTCTTGAGAGTGTATCTGCATTCTTGTTTATTTTACCAGGTTTGTATTCGATCTTATAATTGTAACCTTCGAGTGGTAAGCGCCATCTTGCTAGCCTACTCCCTGGATCTTTTATAGAAAAGAGCCATGTTAGCGGTCTGTGGTCTGTTATCAAGGTAAATTTCCTACCAAAGAGATATGGCCGAAAGTGCTTGACAGCCCAAACGATTGCTAGCGCTTCTCGTTCGATAGTAGAATATTTAGATTCGGCATTGCAAAGGGTTCGGGATGCATAAGCTATAGGAAGGTCTTTTCCTACTGGTCCTTGCGAGAGAACTGCGCCGATAGCGAATGCGCTGGCGTCGGTTGTTAGAATGAAGGGTTCTTCGAAGTCGGGGTATATCAATATAGGGTCAGACATAAGAGCTTGCTTTATGGTTTCAAAGGAAGTCTTGCATTAAGTATCGAAAAGAAATTCGACATCCTTCTGAAGAAGTTTTGTAAGAGGCTTTGACATTTTAGCGAAGTTAGGAATAAAACGTCGGTAGTAGCCTGCGAGTCCTAGAAAAGATTTAATGTCCTTGGGATTTTTGGATGGAGGAAAATTTCGAATACATTCGACTTTTGCTGGATTCCGCTTTACGCCATCTTTGGTGACGAGGTGCCCGAGGTATGCAACTTCCTTGCGCAGGAATTCGCACTTGTCTGGCTGAATTTTTAAATTAGGCGAGTAGATGATTATATCATCCATACAAACAAGGCAACGTTCATTTTGAATGCCCAACAGGATATCGTCCACGACGCGCTGGAAGGTGGATGGTGCATTCTTAAGCCCAAATGGCATACGAACGAATTCGTAATGGCCATTCTCGACTGAGAAAGCGGTTTTGGGAATGTCGTCGGGGTGAATCTCAATCTGGTGAAATCCAGACGCCAAGTCGAGGGTGGTAAAGTACTGGCATTTGCCAAGTTGGTCAAGAAGATCTGAAATGTTAGGGAGTGGGTATTTATCAGCTACAGAGAGCTCATTAAGCTTTCTATAGTCGATAACGACACGCCATTTCTGTTTCCCAGAAGCGTCAAATTTTTTGGGAACGACCCAAACGGGAGATGACCAAGGGGAGACCGATGGGCGTATTATACCTTGATCTAACATGTTTCCAATTTGTTTTTTGACTTCTTCTTTGTGTACCTGTGGGTATCTATAGGATTTCGTGTAAATGGGCCTACCATTATTCGTTTCGATGGTATGCTTGATTTCGTTAGTGAAGGTTAATTTTTCACCTTCGACGTAAAATATGTCGGCGTATTCAAGGCAAAGCTGAGTGATTTCTTCTCGTTCTTCTTCGTTTAGATGTTCGGTTCTTAATTGGGTTTTTATAAATTGAATTCTATCAATAGGTTCCGTATTACAATGTTCGCTAGTATTAAAATTAAAGATTGGTTCAAGGACTTGTAAAGGTTCTATTTGGAGGGTCAGAAAAGTCGATGACTTTTGGGATGACATTGTAATTTATGACTGATGTTAAAAATCCACCATTTTTGTCTATTTTAACGAGAGCATAAGGCAGTCTAACTTTTTCTTTTTCTTGTGCGTATAGTATGGCATCTGTATCAGCAAGATAGCATTTTAACCTGAAAATTTTTTCTGTACGTCCTTCTATCGAAATTTTGTTTCGGGAGTTTTTATTTTTTTCAGAGAAGTTCTCAAGTTTGTTGCCCGCTTTGTGTAAAGGTATTTTTTTGAAATTAGTTACAAGTTGTTTAGATTTTAAATCAATTATACATTTATAGTGTTCTAAAAAGTCTAATGCAAGTATTCCGTCAAATTCTATATCCAAATTATAAATAAAAACCTTATGGGGGTCACCTGCATTAAATGGTACAAGAATGGATTCGGTTATTTGAAATTTTTGATTTGTGATTCCCTGAATAGTTATATTTTTGGGTGATCTTCGAGGAAAATTTTCGGCGGTTTTTTCTTTGAAAATGGTTATACCCGCTCCAGTGTCAATTAGGAGGTTATATTTGTTTGATGCGTCGTTAATGAAGTACAGATTTTTTGAATTTACTGCGAGTAGGGGATTTAGAGAAAGCTGTGTTCTGTAAAATTCAAATTGGGGTTCATGTCGTCTAGATTGAGAGTCTGGATCTGATCCTGGACTTCTTGTAATGGGTCTATAGATTGATTGGTGTTGTTCGGGGGATGGTTTTGGTTCGGGAGTCCCAGAAAATTTTGATAATTTTCGTTATCAGAGATTGGTTCGAAATTTTCATAAAATCCTTGATTGTCTGCACTATATGCGCGGTAATCGTACTGTTCTGGGATATAATCACAGTAATGGTTATCATATGAATCATTTATATATTGGTCGGGGTCATATTCATGGGATTAAGAGTTATAGTTCATATGAAGGGTTCTATGTTGATTGGACTGAAAATTAGGGTTCCTTTGCATTCCTGAGTAGCGAAATTGGGATAACTGATTTTGTTGGGAAGTAGCAAATGGTCTGGATTGGTTAAAGGGTTGATTTTGGGAAGAACCTGGTCTTTGGAAATTAGTATTATTTTGGAAATTAGGTCTATTTTGAAAATTTGTACCAAAATTAGAATAGCTTTGATTTTGTTGGGCCCGGCATTCATTAGCCATATGTCCCAAACGTCGGCAACTGAAACACTTTTGGGGTTGAGAAGGGGTTTTCCTGACCGAAAGGTTCATATTTGGGCTTCGATAAGATTTGCCAAAAGTAGCCAGTTCAATTACCAAAAAGTTAAAATTTTTCCTTTAATGTTCATGTACAAAATTCACTTTTTAAAAAATGATTTTATTTATAAAACACAAACTTTACTTAATTACAAAAATATTAAAACAATTAAATTAAAATTCAAATATCAAACTGACAGCATTACTAGCTATTTCTATTACTAACTTAAAATTATATTACAAGAGTATTTATATTATTATATTTGCTAGCATCAGCAATGTTCCCACGGTAAAGTCACGTAGAGTGTTTCCTGCTGATGTTGCATCGAAAATATGCGAAATATCAGGTCGCGTCGCTATTGCCTAATGTCACCTCGTGTGAGCGGCAATCAGGTCAATGTATTGTATGATATTGCATATAACATATATATACTTATATATATATATATATATATATATATATATATATATATATATTTATATCTAAATAGCAATAGCGTTTTTCATGTTATTTTCGTGTATTTACAGAAGAAAATCTTGAAATCTCCCTGATATAATAAATTATTTCACGTACATCGAGCAGTAGATCGTGTTCTCACGTTCAAAGCGTATAGTGTATGTAAGAGACAAAGACAGTTTGCAGACGTACTTCGGATTCTATTTTCATATGCACCGGCGACAAAAGTACCGAGAAAGGTCATCATATAGAGCCGGGCAAGCTAATCGATAATAAAATTATGCATATAATCGATGTAAATATAATAATATAAGTTCAGCCGGACTTCCGGTGTTCGGTCCGGTAGCTTAGCCGGAAGTTCGGCATCCGATAGTCCGGCTAAATGCGAGTCCGTTCCATCCCTAGATATATATACTTATATATATATATATATACTTATACATATATATATATATATATATATATATATATATATATATATATATATATATATATATATATATATATATATATATATATATATATATATATATATATATATATATATATATATATATATATATATATATATATATATATATATATATATATATATATATATATATATATATATATATATATATATATATATATATATATATATATATATATATATATATATATATATATATATATATATATATATATATATATATATATATATATATATATATATATATATATATATATATATATATATATATATATATATATATATATATATATATATATATATATATATATATATATATATATATATATATATATATATATATATATATATATATATATATATATATATATATATATATATATATAGTATATATAAGGTAAATCAGGGTTAGATGCCTCAATTAAGCAAAATATGTGATTAAAAATTCAAATAATATTTTAAATTAAAAAGCCTATGATAAAAAAATAACATATTTATTTAGACACGACATAACATGTTTAAAAAACTTAAAATTTTTATTTTTTTTTTGTAAAAATTTTTTAACAAAAACAACTTTTTTGGCCATCTCTCCCGGCAGTTAAGGAGAGTTGCCCTTGCAGTTTGGGTCAGGTGCCCCACTCTGGGAGAGTCGCCCCATAAAGGAAAAGAAGGAACTTTCATTATTTTTATCATCTTAACATACATAAATAAGATTATTAAAAATAACAGGAAATTTTTAACTTAAACTTATTTTCTAATAATATGACAAAGACTCTCAGTTTATAAGAATACTTTTTTCTTGGCACGGTCATGATTTGCAGCCCTTAGTTTTTCACGTCCACATGTGACGCAGTGGTCCCCATATATTGTACACGTCTCATGAAACCACTTGTCACATCCCAAACATTTTAACCAATCTGCCTTGTTAGTTGTTTCATAATAATTTTCCCAGCATTCTATGCAAGATTCCGATTCCTTAGCAGAACTTGTAGATGGGGACCTTTTACCCTTTTTTACATAAACAGCAAGTGGTTCATCATCCGAGGAGGAAAAATCGTCTTCAATATTTTTTTTTGATTTTGGGTTTCGCTTTGTCAAAACTTCGGCAGATTGCTTCTTTCGTTTTTTAATTGATTTTGGAAGAATTGGCACCGGACTAATATCTTGCAGATATTTTGAAGGGGTTTCTTTTGGATGAACACCATCTGGTACTATCATTGAGCTTGTACCTGGAACCGGTTCTTGTTCTACGCTAACTTTTTCTAAAATAGATTTGTCGGACTGAGCTTTTTCCGGGGCTGCCTCTAAAACAGAATTTGGTTTTGATGTTCCTTTAAAGAAGAGCTCTTTTTACCTGTAGAATTTTCCACTGTATGTTGAGACATATTATCCGAAATGTGATAAAAATGGTCAGGAATGGCCGCCGGATCAAGTGGGAAAATTCCTGATGCCCGAAACCCAGAGACACCAGTTTCAACATTAGCTGCTTTACCCCATGCAGCTCCTATGATTTTACCAACTTGCAGACGAGTAAGACGTCTCCCAGGGTGATTTATCATCCATTGTCTGGCTTCTTTTCTTAAAAAATGTTTTAAGGGCCGGAAAAATGATCTGTCAAGTGGCTGTATGGCTTGGGTGCAATGGCTTGGTAAGCACACTAAAATTATTTCATTTTGTTCTGCGAAGTTGAGCATTTCCATAAAATTCCTATGGGATGAATGTCCGTCGAGTATTAAAATAGTTGGACCAGGAGGCTTTTTAGGAACAAAATGTTCTTGAAGCCATTTTAGAAAGAGGTCTGATGAGATATAGGACGACTTTTTGTTCATAAAAACTGTTGACCCTGGTGGAAGTCCATCTTTAAATTCCTGCTTTTCTCTTACTCCTTTAAATATGAGCACTGGTGGTATAAAATTGCCTTCGGCATTGCAGCAAGCTATTATTGTTACGTTCTCACCTCTTTCACTTGAACTGAGTACATGGACATCTTTAGCTCCCTTAGTTGCAATAACTTTTCCGGCTTCGTTGTTGATTTGAAAGCCGGTCTCGTCCATGTTAAAAATATTACTCGGTTTTACAAACATGTTGTATTCCGTGTAAACCTCATTAAGCAGATCAAAAAATTTATTTACTTCCGTA